>JAYEVE010000467.1:0-81299 GCA_036346375.1 Guadua angustifolia | reverse complement strand
GTTTGCCCGGCGAAACACTCAAGGAACCGGATTGCCCTCGTAATTGTTGTCGGTCTTGTTGGGCTTGTTTATCGATTTGCTAGATGTTAATTTGTACAAATCGAGATCCGAACAGGTGGTTTTTGGTTTGCAAGGAAACACTCAAAATGCACGTTCCTCCTTAGTGTGCGGTCTCATTGGAGCTTGTTTCTCGATTTCTCTGGTGTTAATTTCATTCAAAGGATCGGAAAAGTGGACTTTAGAAAGTTTGCCCGAAAAACACTCAAGACACCCGAAATGCCCGTTGTGTTGGGTCTTGTTGGAGCTTGTTTGGTCGAATGCAGATGTTAATTTGCCATTAATCGAACATGTGGATTTTGTGAAATTTGCAGGGGAAACATCCAAAATGCGTGCACCCTTATTTTGGTCTCTTAGCTTGTTTCACTCATTTCCTCGATGTTAATTTCATTCAAAGGGATCCCACAAGTGGACTTTATGGTTTGCCCGAAACAAAACACTCGAAACACGGATTGCCCTCGTAAGTGTTTCGGTCTTGTTGGAAATTTTGATCAAATTAACTTTGATGTTAATTTAAACAAATCAAGATCGAACAAGTGGACTTTGTGAAAGTTTGGGAAATGGCTCCTCAAAATGCGTTGGCATCCTTATTGTGGGTCTCATTGGAGCTTGTTTTCGATTTATCTAATGTTAATTTCATTCAAAGGGATCAACAAGTGGACTTTATGAAAGTTTGCCCTAAAAAACCTCCAAAGACAAACCGGATTGCCCTCGTAAGTTTATCGGTCTTGTTGGAGCTTGTTTGGATCGAATTAAGCTTTGATGTTAATTTCGTACAAGTCGAGATCAAGGTGGATTTTGTGAAAGTTTGCCGGGCGAAACACTCAAAATACAGGTGGCACTCCTATGTGCTGGTCTCATTGGAGCTTGTTTAGCTCGATTTAGCTCTGGTGTTAATTTCATTCAACCGGGATCGAACAAGTGGACTTTGAAGTTGCCCAAGCGAAACACTCGAAGACACGTGGTGCCCTCGTAATTGTTGTCGGTCTTGTTGGAGCTTGTTTGGTCCATTGCTTGATGTTAATTTAATACTCGAGATCGAGCAATTGGATTTTGTGAAAGTTTGCACGACCGAAACACTCGAAAATGCACGAGTTGCACTCCTTAGTGTCTGCGGTCTCATTGGAGCTTGTTTACGCTCGATTTACTCTGGTGTTAATTTCATTCAAGCGGGATCGGAACAAGTGGACTTTAGAAAGTTTGCCGACGAAACACTCGAAGACACATCAAAATGCCGCGTAAGTGTTGCGGTCGTTGGAGCTTGTTTGGTCGAATAGCAGATGTAATTTCTTTCCATCGAGATCCGAACATGTGGATTTTGTGAAAGTTTGCTGGGCGAAACACTCCAAAAATGCAGGTTGCACCTTAGTGTCGTGTGGTCTCATTGGAGCTTGTTTCACTCTATTTCCTGCTGATGTTAATTTCATTCAAGCGGGATCGCACAAGTGGACTTTATGAAAGTTTGCCCGAAACCAAAACACTCAGAAGACACAGGATTGCCCTCGTAAGTGTTGTCGGTCTTGTTGGAGATTGTTTGATCAATTAAGCTTTGATGTTAATTTCGTACAAGTCGAGATCGATAGTGGACTTTGTGAAAGTTTGCAGGGAAACACTCGAAAATGCAGGTGGCACTCCTATGTCGCGGTCCATTGGAGCTTGTTTACTCGATTTACTCTAATGTTAATTTCATTCAAACCGGGATCGCACAAGTGTACTTTATGAAGTTTGCCCTAAGCGAAAAACACTCCAAGACACGGATTGCCCTCGTAAGTGTTGTCGGTCTTGTTGGAGCTTGTTTGGATCGAATTAAGCTTTGATGTCAATTTCGTACAAGTCGAGATCAGTAGGTGGATTTTGTGAAAAGTTCACGGAGGCGAAACACTCAAAATTGACGGGTGGCACTCCTATGTTCTGGTCTCATTGGAGTTTTTTCGATTTAAGCTCGGTGTTAATTTCATTCAACCGGGATCTGAACAAGTGGACTTTATGAAAGTTTGCCCGGCGAAACATCAAGAACACGGATTGCCTCGTAATTGTTGTCGGTCTTGTTGGAGCTTGTTTGGTCGATTTTGCCTTGATGTTAATTTATACAATCGAGATCCGGCAAGTGGATTTTGTGAAAGTTTGCATATGAAACACTCGAAAATGCCGAATTGCACTCCTTAGTGTCGGGTCTCATTGGAGTTGTTTTGCTCGATTTCGCTCTAGTGTTAATTTCATTCAAACCGGGATCGGAAGAAGTGGACTTTTAGAAAGTTTGCCCCGAAGCGAAACACTCGAAGACACATCGAAATGCCGCGTAAGTGTTGCTTGGTCTTGTTGGAGCTTGTTTGATCGAATTAGCAGATGTTAATTTCGTTCAATCGAGATCGAACATGTGGATTTTGTGAAAGTTTGCACGGGCGAAACACTCCAAAATGCGAGTGCACTCCTTAGTGTCGCTGGTCTCGTTGGAGCTTGTTTCACTCTATTTCTGCGATGTTAATTTCATTCAAGCGGGATCCGAACAAGTGGACTTTATGAAGTTTGCCCCGAAACCAAAACACTCAGAAGACACGGATTGCCCTCGTAAGTGTTGTGGTCTTGTTGGAGCTTGTTTGATCGAATTAAGCTTTGATGTTAAATTCGTACAAATCGAGATCGAGATAGGTGGACTTTGTGAAAGTTTGCGAGTGAAACACTCGAAAATGCCGGTTGGCACTCCATGTGTCGCGGTCTCATTGGAGCTTGTTTAAGCTCGATTTAGCTCTAATGTTAATTTCATTCAAAGCGGGATCTGGACAAGTGTGTACTTTATGAAAGTTTGCCCTAAGCGAAACACTCCAAAGACACGGATTGCCCTCGTAAGTGTTGTCGGTCTTGTTGGAGCTTGTTTGGTCGAATTCGCTTTGATGTCAATTTCGTACAAGTCGAGATTCAGTAGGTGGATTTTGTGAAAGTTCACGCGAAGTGAAACACTCAAAATGACGGGTTGCACTCCTATGTGTCTTGATCTCATTGGAGTTTTTACGCTCGATTTAGCTCTGGTGTTAATTTCATTCAGCGGGATCGAACAAGTGGACTTTTGAAAGTTTGCCCAGCGAAACACTCGAAGACACGCGAGATTGCCCTCGTAAGTGTTGTCGGTCTTGTTGGAGCTTGTTTGGATCGATTATGCCTTGATGTTAATTTGTACAAATCGAGATCGAACATGTGGATTTTGTGAAAGTTTGCCTGTGCGAAACACTCGAAAATGCCGAGTTGCACTCCTTAGTGTCTTGGTCTCATTGGAGTTGTTTTGCTCGATTTCGCTCTGAGTGTTAATTTCATTCAAACCGGGATCGGAACAAGTGGACTTTTGAAAGTTTGCCCTCAAGCGAAACACTCGAAGACACATCGAAATGCCCGTAAGTGTTGCTGGTCTTGTTGGAGCTTATTTGGTCGAATTACTGATGCTAATTCGTTCAAGTCGAGATCGAACATGTGGATTTTGTGAAAGTTTGCACGGAGCGAAACACTCCAAAATGCACGGTTGCACTCCAAAGTGTCCGGCCTCGTTGAAGCTTGTTTCACTCTATTTCTCTGATGTTAATTTCATTCAAGCGGGATCCGAACAAGTGGACTTTATGAAAGTTTGCCCGAAAAAAACACTTCAAAGACACAGGATTGCCCTCGTAAGTGTTGATCGGTCTTGTTGGAGCTTGTTTGATCGAATTAAGCTTTGATGTTAAATTCATACAAATCAAGATCGAGCAGTGGACTTTGTGAAAGTTTGGCAGGCGAAACACTCGAAAATGCACGGTGGCTATCCTATGTGTGCGGTCTCATTGGAGCTTGTTTAAGCTCGATTTCGCTCTAATGTTAATTTCATTCAAAGCGGGATCTGAACAAGTGGACTTTATGAAAGTTTGCCCTAAGCGAAACACTCAAAGATACGGATTGCCCTCGTAAGTGTTGTCGGTCTGTTGGAGCTTGTTTGGTCGAATTCGCTTTGATGTCAATTTCGTACAAGTCGAGATTCGAGTAGGTGGATTTTGTGAAAGTTCACGCGGATGAAACACTCAAATTGACGGGTGGCACTCCTATGTGTCATGATCTCATTGGAGTTTTTCGCTCGATTCGCTCTGGTGTTAATTTCATTCAAGCGGGATCGAAAAGTGGACTTTTGAAAGTTTGCCCGAAGCGAAACACTCGAAGACACATCGAAATGCCGTAAGTGTTGTTGGTCTTGTTGGAGCTTGTTTGGTCAAATTAAGCTAGATGTTAATTTTGTACAAATCGAGATCGAACATGTGGATTTTGTGAAAGTTTGCTCGGATGAAACACTCCAAAATGCCGAATTGCACTCCTTAGTGTCATTGGTCTGTTGGAGCTTGTTTCCTCGATTTTGCTCGATGTTAATTTCATTCAAAGCCGAGATCTGGCAAGCAATGACTTTATGAAAGTTTGCCCTCAACGAAACAGTCCAAAGACACCTGGATTGCCCTCGTAAGTGTTGTCGGTCTTGTTGGAGCTTGTTTGGTCGAATTAAGCTTTGATGTCAAAAGTCGTACAAGTCGAGATCAACTAGGTGGATTTTGTGAAAGTTTGCACTAGAGTGAAACACTCGAAAATGCAATGGGTGGCACTCCTATGTGTGATGCGGTCTCATTGGAGCTTATTTGCTCATTTAAGCTCTGGTGTTAATTTCATTAAAGCGGATCGAACAAGTGGACTTTATGAAAGTTTGCCCAGCGAAACACTCGAAGACACCGGATTGCCCTCGTAATTGTTGTCGGTCTTGTTGGAGCTTGTTTGTCGATTGACCTTGATGTTAATTTCGTACAAATTGAGATCAAACCGTGGATTTTGTGAAAGTTTGCACGTGCGAACACTCGAAAAACGCAGATTGCACTCCTTAGTGTCACCGGTCTCATTGGAGCTTGTTTAGCTCGATTTACGCTCGGTGTTAATTTCATTCAAACGGGATCGAACAAGTGGACTTTTAAAGTTTGCCCGAAGAAACACTCGAAGACACATCAAAATGCCCGTAAGTGTTTTGCGGTCTTGTTGGAGCTTGTTTGATCGAATTAAGCATGATGTTAAATTCAGTACAAAGTCGAGATCGAGCGATGTGGATTTTGTGAAAGTTTGCTCGGGAGCTGAAACACTCCAAAAATGCACTGGTTGCACTCCTTAGTGTCGCTGGTCTCATTGGAGCTTGTTTCCTCGATTTAGCTCGATGTTAATTTCATTCAAACGGGATCGAACAAGTGGACTTTATGAAAGTTTGCCCAACAACAAACACTCCAAAGACACCTGGATTGCCCTCGTAAGTGTTGTCGGTCTTGTTGGAGCTTGTTTCGAATCGAATTGATTTGATGTTAAATTCGTACAAATCGAGATCAAGCTAGTGGATTTTGTGAAAGTTTGCACTGAGTGAAACACTCGAAAATGCAATGGGTGCACTCCTATGTCGCGGTCTCATTGGAGCTTGTTTAAGCTCGATTTGCTCTGGTGTTAATTTCATTCAAAGCGGGATTCGAACAAGTGGACTTTTGAAAGTTTGCCTAGCGAAACACTCAAAGACACACGGATTGCCCTCGTAAGTGTTGTCGGTCTTGTTGGAGCTTGTTTGGTCGATTAACTTTGATGTTAATTTCGTACAAATCGAGATCGAGTAAGTGGATTTTGTGAAAGTTTGCACGTGAAACACTCCGAAAATGCAGGGTTGCACTCCTAGTGTCGCTGGTCTCATTGGAGCTTGTTTAGCTCGATTTAGCTCTGGTGTTAATTTCATTCAACGGGATCGAACAAGTGGACTTTTGAAAGTTTGCCCGAACGAAACACTCAAGACACATCGAAATGCCCGTAAGTGTTGCGGTCTTGTTGGAGCTTGTTTGGTCGAATTCAGCTTAGATGTTAATTTTGTACAAATCGAGATCGAACGTGTGGATTTTGTGAAAGTTTGCTCGGAATGAAACACTCCAAAAATGCCTGAATTGCACTCCTTAGTGGCTGGTCTCGTTGGAGCTTGTTTCACTCGATTTAGCTCGATGTTAATTTCATTCAAGCGGGATCGAACAAGTGGACTTTATGAAAGTTTGCCCTACAAACAAACACTCAAAGACACTGGATTGCCCTCGTAAGTGTTGTTCGGTCTTGTTGGAGCTTGTTTGATCGAATTGACTTTGATGTTAAATTCGTACAAATCGAGATCAACTAGGTGGATTTTGTGAAAGTTTGCACTAGAGTGAAACACTCGAAAATGCAATGGGTGGCACTCCTATGTGTCGGTCTCATTGGAGCTTGTTTAGTCGATTTTGCTCTAAGTGTTAATTTCATTCAAACGGGATCGAATCAAGTGGACTTTTGAAAGTTTGCCCGAGGAAACACTCAGAAGACACGGATTGCCCTCGTAAGTGTTGTCGGTCTTGTTGGAGCTTGTTTGTCGAATTTATGATGTTAACGTGACAAATTCGAGATCGAGTAGTGGATTTTGTGAAAGTTTGCACCGTGAAACACTCGAAAATGCAGCGGTTGCACGCCTAGTGTCGTCGATCTCATTGGAGCTTGTTTAGCTCGATTTACTCGGTGTTAATTTCATTCAAACGGGATCGAAGAAGTGGACTTTTGAAAGTTTGCCCAAGCGAAACACTCAGAAGACACATCGAAATGCCGTAAGTGTTGCGGTCTGTTGGACTTGTTTGCTCAAATTAAGCAGATGTTAATTTTGTACAAATCGAGATCCGAACATGTGGATTTTGTGAAAGTTTGCTCGAGATGAAACACTCCAAAAATGCGAATTGCACCTTAGTGCGTGGTCTGTTGGAGCTTGTTTCACTCGATTTTGCTCGATGTTAATTTCATTCAAACGAGATCTGCATAGTGACTTTATGAAAGTTTGCCCTCAAGCGAAACAGTCCAAAGACACACTGGATTGCCCTCGTAAGTGTTGTTGGTCTTGTTGGAGCTTGTTTCGGTCGAATTCGCTTTGATGTCAAAGTCGTACAAGTCGAGATCCAACTAGGTGGATTTTGTGAAAAGTTTGCACTAGAGTGAAACACTCCGAAAATGCAATGGGTGGCACTCCTATGTGTCGCCGGTCTCATTGGAGCTTATTTCGCTCGATTTCGCTCTGGTGTTAATTTCATTGAAACCGGCATCCGAACAAGTGCACTTTACGAAAGTTTGCCCCGAAGCGAAACACTCCGAAGACACACCGGATTGCCCTCGTAATTGTTGTCGGTCTTGTTGGAGCTTGCTTCGGTCGATTTCGCCTTGATGTTAACTTCGTACAAATTGAGATCCAAACACGTGGATTTTGTGAAAGTTTGCACCGGCGCGAGACACTCCGAAAAAGCACCGAATTGCACTCCTTAGTGTCACCGGTCTCATTGGAGCTTGTTTAGCTCGATTTACGCTCTGGTGTTAATTTCATTCAAGCGGGATCGAACAAGTGGACTTTTAAAGTTTGCCGAAGAAAACACTCCGAAGACACATCAAAATGCCCGCGTAAGTGTTGCCGGTCCAGTTGGAGCTTGTTTCGGTCGAATTCGCTTAGATGTTAAATTCGTACAAATCGAGATCCGAACGTGTGGATTTTGTGAAAGTTTGCTCCGGAGCGAAACACTCCAAAAATGCACTGAATTGCACACCTTAGTGTCGCTGGTCTCGTTGGAGCTTGTTTCACTCGATTTCGCTCTGATGGTAATTTCATTCAAACTGGGATCCGCACAAGTGGACTTTATGAAAGTTTGCCAACAAACAAAACACTCCGAAGACATACCGGATTGCCCTCGTAAGTGTTGTCGGTCTTGTTGGAGATTGTTCCAATCGAATTCGATTTGATGTTAAATTCGTACAAATCAAGATCCGAACGGCTAGACTTTGTGAAAGTTTGTACCGGGCGAAACACTCCGAAAATGCGCCGGGTGGCACTCCTATGTCTCGCCGGTCTCATTGGTGCTTGTTTCGCTTGATTTTGCTCTAATGTTAATTTCATTCAAACCGGGATATGCGCAAGTGCAATTTGTGAAAGTTTACTCCTAAGCGAAACACTCCAAAGACACACCGGATTGCCCTCGTAAGTGTTGTCGGTCTTGTTGGAGCTTGTTTGGTCGAATTAAACTTTGAAGTCAAATCGTACATTCGAGATCAGTAGGTGGATTTTGTGAAAAGTTTGCACTGACGAAACACTCGAAAATGCAGCGGGTGGCACTCCTATGTGTCGCCGGTCTCATTGGAGCTTGTTTCTTCGATTTCCTCTGGTGTTAAATTCATTCAAACGGATCCGAACAAGTGGATTTTGAAAGTTTGCCCGAAGCGGAACACTCGAAGACACCGGATTGCTCTCGTAATTGTTGTCGGTCTTGTTGGAGCTTGTTTGGTTGATTTGCCTTGATGTTAATTTAGTACAGTCGAGATCGAGCAGGTGGATTTTGTGAAAGTTTGCACCGGCGAGACACTCTAAAATCGGGTGCACTCCTTAGTGTCACGGTCTCATTGGGCTTGTTTACTTCGATTTGCTCTGGTGTTAATTTCATTCAAGCGGGATCGAAGAAGTGGACTTTTGAAAGTTTGCCCGAAGCAAAACACGAAGACACATCGAAATGCCCCGTAAGTGTTGCGGTTCAGTTGGGGCTTGTTTGATTGAATTAAGCAGATGTTAATTTCAGTACAAATCGAGATCCAAACTAGTGGATTTTGTGAAAGTTTGCCGAATGAAACACTCCAAAAATGCACGGAATTGCACTCCTTAGTGTCGATGGTCTCGTTGGAGCTTGTTTCACTCGATTTCGCTCTGATGTTAATTACATTTAGACCGCGATCCGCACAAGTGGACTTTATGAAAGTTTGCCCTGAAACAAAACACTCTGAAGACACACGGATTGCCCTCGTAAGTGTTGTCGGTCTTGTTGGAGATTGTTTGATTGAATTAAGCTTTGATGTTAAATTACGTACAAATCAAGATCGAATAGGTGGACTTTGTGAAAGTTTGCAGGGAAATACTCAAAATGCGGGTGGCACTCCTATGTGTGCTGGTATCATTGGAGCTTGTTTAGCTCGATTTACGCTCTAATGTTAATTTCATTCAAAGCGGGATCGCTCAAGTATACTTTATGAAAGTTTGCCCTAAGCGAAACACTCCAAAGACACGGATTGCCCTCGTAAGTGTTGTCGGTCTTGTTGTGACTTGTTTGAGTCGAATTAAGCTTTGATGTCAAAGTCGTACAAGTAGAGATCCGAGTAGGTGGATTTTGTGAAAAGTTTGCAGAAGTGAAACACTCGAAAATGCACGGGTTGACGCCTATGTGTCATTGGTCTCATTGGAGCTTGTTTAGCTCAATTTACGCTCTGGTGTTAATTTCATTCAAAGCGGGATCGAACAAGTGGACTTCTGAAAGTTTGCCGAGCGAAACACTCCCAAGACACGGGATTGCCTCGTAATTGTTGTCGGTCTTGTTGGAGCTTGCTTGATCGATTTTGCCTTGATGTTATTTTACGTACAAATCGAGATCGAGCAGTGGATTTTGTGAAAGGTTTGCCGGCTGAGACACTCTGAAAATGCAGTGCACTCCATAGTGTCGCGGTCTCATTGGACTTGTTAAGCGATTTAGCTCTGGTGTTAATTTCATTCAAGCGGGATCGAACAAGTGGACTTTTGAAAGTTTGCCCGAAGCGAAACACTCGAAGACACTCGAAATGCCCGCGTAAGTGTTGCCGGTCCAGTTGGAGCTTGTTTCTGTCGAATTTGCTTAGTTGTTAATTTCGTACAAATTGAGATCCGAACATGTGGATTTTGTGAAGTTTGCTCCGGAGCGAAACACTCCAAAAATGCACCGAATTGCACACCTTAGTGTCGCTGGTCTCGTTGGAGCTTCTTTCACTCGATTTCGCTCTGATGTTAATTTTATTCGAACCAGGATCCGCACAAGTGGACTTTATGAAAGTTTGCCCCTAAACAAAACACTCCGAAGACACACCGGATTGCCCTCGTAAGTGTTGTCGGTCTTGTTGGAGATTGTTTCGATCGAATTCGCTTTGATGTTAAATTGGTACAAATCAAGATCCGAACAGGTGGACATTGTGAAAGTTTGAAGCGGGGCGAATCACTCCGAAAGTGCACCGGGTGGCACTCCTATGTGTCGCCGGTCACATGGGAGCTTGTTTCGCTCGATTTCGCTCTAATGTTAATTTCATTCAAACCGGGATCTGAAAGTGTACTTTGTGAAAGTTTGCCCTAAGAAACAGCTCCAAAGCCACCGGATTGCCCTCCAAAGTGTTGTCGGTCTTGTTGGAGCTTGTTTGATCGAATTAACTTTGATGTCAAAGTCGCTAAGTCGAGATCCGAGTAGGTGGATTTTGTGAATAGTTTGCGGAGAAACACTCGAAAATGCAGCGGTGGCACTTCTATGTGATCGCGGTATCATTAGAGCTTGTTTACTCGATTTACTCTGGTGTTAATTTCATTCAATCCGGGATCGAACAAGTGGACTTTACAAAAGTTTGCCCGAGCGAAACACTCGAAGACCGGATTGCCCTCGTAATTGTTGTCGGTCTTGTTGGAGCTTGCTTTGGTCGATTCGCCTTGATGTTAATTTATTCGTCGAGATCGAGCAATTGGATTTTGTGAAATTTCATGGGAACACTCAAAATGCAGTTGCACTCTTAGTGTCCGGTCTCATTGGAGTTGTTTGCTCGATTTAGCTCTGTTAATTTCATTCAACGGATCGACAAGTGGACTTTTGAAAGTTGCCGTGAAACACTCAAAGACACAAATGCCCGTAAGTGTTGTCGGTCTTTTGGAGCTTGGTTTGATCGAATTAAGCCTTGGATGTAATCTAAAGTCGAATCCACAATTGGACTTTGTTGAAATTTACAAATAAAGTGGCTCTTATGCAGGTGGCACTCTATGTCACCCGGTTCATTTGGAATTGTTAGCTCGATTTAAGCTCAATGAATTCATTCAAATCAAGATTGGGCGAAGTGTACTTTATGAAATTTGGGCCCTAAACGAAACACTCAAAGACACAATATTGCCTTGATGTTGTCGAAATTAATTCACTTTTGATGTAAATTACTATAAGGGATCAATTGGTAGCATTTTGGAGTGTTTCACTCCGGGATTCACAAAGTCACATTTGGATGTCGTTTTGGAATTAACATCCAAATGCGAATAAAAAACAAGCTCAAAGGAACTGGACACTAAGTTGCAATTGTGCATTTGAGTGTTTCACTCGGTGCAAACTTTCAAAAATCCACATGTTGAATCTCTGTTTGTCAAACTTAACATCAAAGGAAATCGACTAAAACATGCTCCAACAAGGCCAGAGCAATTGAGGGCTATCCGGTGTGTCTTGAGTGTTTCTCTTAGGCAAACATCCTAATTCCACTTGTTGGATCACGGTTTGAATGAAATTCACGATCTGAACGCGAAACAAAGCTCCAATGGACTGCGACCGTAGGAGTGCCACGGTGCATTTTGGAGTTTCACTCCGGTGCATACTTTCACAAAATCCACATTGGGATCTCGATTTGTACAAAATTAACATCCAGTCGCCAAACAAGCTCCAACATACAACAACTTGAGGGCAATCCGGTGTGTCTTGGTGTTTTGCTCTTGGCAAACTTCATAAAATCTACTTGGCGGATCTCGGTTTGAATGAAATTAACATCGAGGAAATCGGAAACCTCGAATGAGGGCGACACCAAGGGTGCAATTGGTGCATTTTGGTGTTTCACTCTGGTGCAAACTTTCAGAAATCCACATTGGATCTCGACATGTACGAATTCAACAACCATGTTTGGCGAAAACATGCTCCAAGGAAAACAACACGAGGCAATCGGTGTGTCTTTGATGTTTGGTTAAGTGGCAAACTTTCATAAAGTCCACTTATCCGGATCGGTTTGAATGAAATTGACATGGGCGAAATCGGAAACAAGCTCCAATTAGACCGGCGACATTAAGGAGTGCAACTTCGGTGCATTTTGAGTGTTTTCGGCTCTATTCAAACTTTCACAAAATCCACTTGGGATCTCAACATGCGAAATTAACATGGCGATTAAGAAACAAGCTCCAATTGGACCGGCGACACTAAGGAGTGCAATTCGGTGCATTTTCGGAGTGTTTCACTCCGGTGCAAACTTTCAAAAAATCCACATGTTCGAATCTCGATTTGTACAAAATTAACATCAAGGCGAAATCGACTAAAACAAGCTCCAACAAGACCGACAACAATTGAGGGCAATCGGTTGTGTCTTGGGGTGTTTAACTAGGGTAAACATCCATAAAATGCACTTGTTAGGATCACGGTTTGAATGAAATTAACACGGCGAATCGGCGAAACAAGCTCCAACGAGACGGCGACGTAGGAGTGCCACCGGTGCATTTTGGAGGTTTGCTCCGGTGCAAACTTTCACAAAATCCACATTGGGATCTCGATTTGTACAAAATTAACATCATGAATTAAAACAAGCTCCAACAATACCGACAACACATACGAGGGCAATCGGTGTGTCTTGGTGTTTCATCTTTCATAAAATCCACTTATGCGGATCGGTTTGAATGAAATTTACATTAAAGAAATCGAGAAAACAAGCTCGAATGAGATCGGGACAAAGTGCAATTAGGTGCATTTTGAATTGGTTCACTCTGGTGAAACTTTCGAAATCCACTGTTAGGATCTCGACATGCGAATTCAAAAACAAAGCGAATTTGGAAACATGCTCCAACGAGGACCGACAACACTTGCGAGGGCAATCCGGTGTGTCTTGAGTGTTTGGTTGGGCAAACTTTCATAAAGTCCCTTTGCGGATCCGGTTTGAATGAAAATGACCTCGGGCGAAATCAAGTGAAACAAGCTCCAATGTGACGGACATTAAGTGCAACGGTGCATTTTAGTGTTTAGCTCTATTGCAAACTTTCAAAAATCCACATTGGATATCAACATGCGAAATTAACATGAAAGCAAATTCGACTGAAACAAGCTCCAATGGGACCGGCGACACTAAGGAGTGCAATTCAGAGTGTTTCACTCCGGTGCAAACTTTCACAAAATTCACATGTTCGGATCTCGATATGTACAAAATTAACTTTAAGGCGAAATCGGCCAATCCAAGATCCAACAAGACCGACAACAATTACGAGGGCAATCCGATGTGTCTTCGGAGTATTATGCTTCGGGGCAAACATCCGTAGAATCCACTTGTTCGGATCCCGGTTTGAATGAAATTAACACGGCGGAATCGGTGAAACAAGCTCAATAGGCGTGACACTAAGGAGTGCAACCGGTGCATTTTGAGTGTTTAAGCTTTGGAGCAAACTTTCACAAAATCCACTTGTTCGGATCTCATCTTGTACGAAATTAACATCAAAGCGAATTCGACCGAAACAAGCTCCAATGGGACCGGCGACACTAAGGAGTGCAATTCGGTGCATTTTCGGAGTGTGTCACTCCGGTGCAAACTTTCAAAAAATCCACATGTTCGAATCTCGAGTTGTACAAAATTAACATCATGGCGAAATCGACTAAAACAAGCTCCAACAAGACCGACAACAATTACGAGGGCAATCCGGTGTGTCTTCGGAGTGTTTCGCTTCTGGGCAAACAACCATAAAATCCACTTGTTCGAATCCCGGTTTGAATGAAATTAACACCAGAGCGAAATCGAACGAAACAAGCTCCAATGAGACCTGCGACACGTAGGAGTGCCACCCGATGCATTTTCGGAGTGTTTCACTCCGGTGCAAACTTTTCACAAAATCCACTTGTTCGGATCTCGATTTGTACAAAATTAACATCAAAACGAAGTCGACCGAAACAAGCTCCAACAATATCGACAACACATACGAGGGCAATCCGTTGTGTCTTCGGAGTGTTTCGCTTTTGGGCAAACTTTCATAAAGTCCACTTGTGCGGATCCCGGTTTGAATGCAATTAACATCAGAGCAAAATCGAGCGAAACAAGCTCAAATGAGATCGGCGATACCAAGGAGTGCAATTCGGTGCATTTTTGGAGTGTTTCACTCTGGTGCAAACTTTCACGAAATCCACCTGTTCGGATCTCGACATGTACGAATTCAACAACAAAGCAAATTTGACCGAAACATGCTCCAACAGGACCGACAACACTTACGAGGGCAATCCGGTGTGTCTTCGGAGTGTTTCGGTTCGGGGCAAACTTTCATAAAGTCCACTTGTGCGGACCCGGTTTGAATGAAATTGACATTAGAGTGAAATCGAGTGAAACAAGCTCCAATGTGACCGGCGACGTTAAGGAGTGCAACCCGGTGCATTTTCAGAGTGTTTTGCTCTATCGCAAACTTTCACAAAATCCACCTGTTCGGATCTCAACTTGTACGAAATTAACATGAAAGCGAATTCGACCGAAGCAAGCTCCAATGGGACCGGCCACACTAAGGAGTGCAATTCGGAGTGTTTCACTCCGGTGCAAACTTTCACAAAATTCACATGTTCGGATCTCGATTTGTACAAAATTAAAATTAAGGCGAAATCAGCCAAACCAAGCTCCAACAAGACCACCAACAATTACGAGGGCAATCCGGTGTGTCTTCGAAGTATTTTGCTTTGGGGGCAAACATCCTTAGAATCTACTTGTTCGGATCCCGGTTTGAATGAAATTAACACCAGAGCGAAATCGAGCAAAACAAGCTCCAATGAGACCGGTGACACTAAGGAGTGCAACCCGGTGCATTTTCGGAGAGCTTCGCTTTGGGGCAAACTTTCACAACATCCACCTGTTCGGATCTCAACTTGAACAAAATTAACATCAAAGCAAATTCGACCGAAACAAGCTCCAATGGGACCGGCGACACTAAGGAGTGCAATTCGGTGCATTTTCGGAGTGTTTCACTCTGGTGCAAACTTTCAAAAAATCCACATGTTCGAATCGCGATTTGTACAAAATTAACAACAAGGCGAAATCGACTAAAACAAGCTCCAACAAGGCCAGAGCAACAATTCAGAGGGCAATCCGGTTGTGTCTTTGGAGTGTTTAACTCAGGCAAATATCCATAAAATACACTTGTTGGGATCGATTTGAATGAAATTAACACGAGGCGAAATCGGCAAACAAGCTCAATGAGACTGCGACACGTGGAGTGCCACGGTGCATTTTGGATGTTTAGCTCGGTGCAAACATTTGAAAAAACCCACTGTCACGGATCTCGATTTGTACAAAATTAACATCAAAACAAATTCGACCGAAACAAGCTCCAACAATACCGACAACACATACGAGGGCAATCCGGTGTGTCTTCGGAGTATTTCGCTTTTGGGCAAACTTTCATAAAGTCCACCTGTGCGGTTCCCAGTTTGAATGAAATTAACATCAGAGCGAAATCGAGCGAAACAAGCTCGAATGATATCGGCGACACCAAGGAGTGCACTTCGGTGCATTTTCGGAGTGTTTCACTCTGGTGCAAACTTTCACGAAATCCACCTGTTCGGATCTTGACTTGTTCGAATTCAACAACAAGGCGAATTTGAGCGAAACATGCTCCAACAGGACCGACAACACTTACGAGGGCAATCCGGTGTGTCTTCGGAGTGTTTCGGTTCAGGGCAAACTTTCGTAAAGTCCACTTGTGCGGATCCCGGTTTGAATGAAATTGACATCGGAGCGAAATCGAGCGAAACAAGCTCTAATGAGACCAGCGACATTGAGGAGTGCCACCCGGTGTATTTTCGGATTGTTTCGCTTCGGGGCAAACTTTCAAAAAGTTCACTTGTTCGGATCCCAGTTTGAATGAAATAAACACCAGAGCGAAATCGAACGAAACAAGCTCGAATGAGACCGGCGACACTAAGGATTGCAATTCGAGGCATTTTCAGAGTGTTTCGCTCCAGTCAAACTACAAAATCCACTGTTGGGATCTCGATTTATCTGAAATTAACATCAAAGGCGATTCGCAAACAAAAGCAACAAGGCCGACAACAATTACGAGGTCAATCGGTGTGTCTTGAGTGTTTAGCTCTGGGGCAAACTTTCAGTAAAGTCCACTTATTCAGATCCGGTTTGAATGAAATTAACACAGGCGAAACAAGCTCCAATGAGACCGCGACACATAAGAGTGCCACCCATTGCATTTTGAGTGTTTGCTCGGTGAAAACCTTTCACAAAATCCACCTATTCGGATCTTGTCGGTGTTTGAGCAAGCAAGTGAATTTTATAAGTCTGGAGGAGCACGCGTTCCGTTCCTCGAATGGTTAGACCCCAAGAGAGGAAAGAGGTCGAGGGTTTATACTAGTTGGGCGAATGTCCCTACTCGATCCGCGTGGTGGTGCGTATTTGTATTGATCTTGATGAGGCTCGTTGGGTTCGGCGAGGCTCGCGAGCTCCTCGTGTGCAATAGTCGGATAGAGAGCTAAGAACACGAAGGGTTGGCGTCGAGTGTCTTTCGAGCTATCATATCGAGTTGTTCCCCCTTTGCTTGGCTGTGTGGGTGTTTCCTTTGGAGGCAGGCCTCCTTATATATCCGGAAGCTGGTTACATGGCGTGTAAAGGAAAAATGGATGGGGCTCCCGCACTGGAGTCTGGTCTTCGCCTCGGCGTCTGGTCTTGGACTTGCGTCGCGATGGTTGTTGGCCTGCGTCGGGTCGGTGAAGAAATTGCTTGGCGTTGCAGTCCGCCCCTCGGAAGCAGTGCACCTGCTCTGTGGCTTGTCGGTGGCGTCGAGTGTCGACTTTCGAGGATTTAGCAGGAAGCGCGCCCCCCTCTCTGTCTGGTCATCTTTGAGCGCCCGTGTCGATGGGGTAGGTGGCGGGTCGAGGCTTACGATGATTTGAGGTTGGCTTGTTGTGAAGGTGGCTCGAGTTCGCGGATGCTCTCGGCCGTCAAACTCTGATCGAGGCACCTCCAGTCGATATCATTGTATGCCTGAGTTGTCTATCTTCTGTCGAGCTATCTCTTGGAATTAACTGGCGAGACCTGAGGCCCCGGGTTTTAAGGCATGTGGCAAGTTACCTTTCTGGGCATTGGGGATACGTGTGTAAGTGTATCCGTCGGAGTGCAACCGGTGCATTTTAGGAGTGTTTCACTCGGTGCAAACTTTCACAAAATCCACCTATTTGGGACTAGACTTGTTGAAATTAACAACAAAGCGAATTGGCAAAAACAAGCTCCAACAAGACCGACAACATACGAGAGCAATCCGTGTCTTGAGTGTTTAAGCAGAACAAACTTTCTAAAGTCCGCTGTTAATATCGGCTTGGTGGAAGAAGCGCGGATCATGGAGGCTCAGGCGATCGAGAAGAATGGAAATTTGGCGGTGTGGTCGCGAAGTTGGGGACCTAGGGAAGGTCCCGGGTTGTCTGCTCGCTAATCGAAGCGGGGCCGAAGTCTGTGTCGGCGAGTTGGCCAGCGTCGGAACACGTCGAAATCGGTGAGGAAGCTGCTTGGGAGCCACTTCCGCTTTTAACGCCGTCCTTCCAATGGCCTTGACTGGACAAAGTTAGCGGCGGATCGCTCGGACCGGACCGGCGGGAGGTCGGCGCCTCCGGACTCGAGTTGAGCCCCATGCGGCGATCACGGCGGATACCCCGAGGTGTCCTCCCGGGATTCTGAATGATGTTAGGCATAAAGTTTTTGCGATGTAAAAACTTCAATATGTAGCGAATCGGGTTTGTTTTTGTGCGCAGAGATCCCTTCTTTTGCGCTCGGCCGTGACCCGGAAACCAAGGGTTTTTGGCGTGGGTGTTTGATTCTCGAAAAGGAAGGAAGGGTTACGGACCTCGCGTCGGAAGCCCATTGAACCTCATGCGGGAGAGGTGGGCCGCCAGGCTTGTGGCTCAGCCGAGTAGCCTACCATGGGCTCTTGCGTGCATTGACTGGCAAGTCGCGCTGGGTGATAGGTTACGGCGGAAGCAAGTAGGTGATCGGTTAATCGCAGTATGAATATGAATGGCCGGAAGCGGAGCACTTATTCACATTTTTGGCAGAAAGCGGCGTTTCCGCGACTTGGCGGACGCCGGTTACCTTTCTGGCGCTACTTGACCGTGAATGGTTGGTCGCGGGTCGGATAATTCTTGGGGAGCCGTGTGGTCGTCGGATCGCCCGACCGAAGAATGTAAATGCGTGCCCCGACCCCGGCGATGCTCGGCGACGGGTTTGATGTCGTTGCTGGTGTCTAAGGAACCGTGGAGGAGATGGAGTCGGTGACTTATCTCTTTTGGGTTGGTGGGCTGGTGTGGCGCGGAGTTCAAGGACGTCCGGGGACTGCGAATAACAAAAGAGTCGCGCCGTTCGGTAGGGGCAGCACGTGTAACCGATTTAATGCGAGTGGAATTTTAATGCCCGTCGGTGAAGGGTGGGCGGTGCAAGCCAACGCCAGGCGATTGGTTTAATGGGCGAATCCCGCTATAAATCGTGCCCGGGGAGGTGGTAATCCATACCGCCCTAGCGCTCTGCCTTGCCCTCTTAATCTTCCAAACCCGTTCTCGAGGGAAGTTCTTGCGCGCCATGCGGCGGTGGGGAGCGAGGGCAAGGACGGGGAGAGCCTAGGCTCACCCTCAAGCGTCAGACGGAGGCTCCTCCAGCGGCGGGCATCTCGACCGCCCTCGCCGAGGTTCTTCTGTGGAACCCCGTCGCCGGTAGGTGTTCTTTGATCGTTTGGACGTGGCGGGTTGGTGGGAGCGTCTTGTTGGCGTTGTTTTCGGTCTTTTGCTTTCCGAGGTCCGGCAAATGAGGCATCGGCAAGCGGCGTTGGAGGTGGCTCGGGCCCCCGGGCGAGGCGATCTGGCGAGGACGGCGGCGAGCATGGTGGGCCTGGTGCGGTCCCCGCCCGACTTGGTGTCTCGGGTCTTCTCCTAAGCCGGGTGCAATGAGGCCGGTGCAGCCACAGGGCGCGGCGGCTCGGCAGCTGGCGGCCGGGCGGAGAGCAGGCTGTAGGTTCGACTCCAGCGGAGTTCTCCTCTCCATGCTCCATACATAAAGCATGGGCGGGAACCTGGACCCCTTTCGCGGAGCTCAAGGACCCCAGGCCAGGTGGCCGGAAATCGCCCCTCACCGGTGGCCGGGAGGACTGCCCAGGCCCTCAGGCGCTCCCCGCCCAAGAGGTCGCCCCTTCGGCAATGGTCTTGGGCGTCTTTGCCCCGGCGTCTGACTCCTTGACAGCGGCGCCGTCTCCCATATCCGGGTGGCGGCGGCCTTGAGCCAAAGTCTTGAGGCGCGGAGCGGTGTGGGGACTGGAGGTCTCGGACGGTGAGGCCGGACCTTGAGATCTCCGGGGAGAACTCGGAGGATGCCTTCGCCCGACCTTAGGCCGCCGTCGTCCCCTGAACTGCCGTCTTGACGAGGCATCTCGGCCGGGGGCTTCTTCCGTCCTTCCATCTTCATGTCAGCCAGATTCGATTTTGGCTCTTTGTGCTTTAGGGCCAGCATAGGGCGTAATTTTGCTTCTTCGCTTGCCTTAATGGATGTATCATACTTTTTGTTGAAGTATATATGGGATCGAGCCTTCTTGCCGAATGCTTGATGATTGTCGGATGCTTGGAAAAAAACCCTTTGTGGATCGCTCAATGGGTTACCCTGAAACTCACCAGCGCACGGACCATTACTTTAGCGGCGTAGTAGAAAACACGGAGTTTTTCAAGGCGTGAACCTAAAGGTTGAAGTGGTTTCTTGAGGGTAGGCCTCCGCCCGTAGGGCGCTCTAAGAAGGTTCTCGGACCTTACAGCCTCGGGGGTTCGCGCTCGGGCTGTCGGGCGAAAAGCGCTCGACAAGGAAGCGGGTTTTAGGGAAAAAACCGCTGAGCTTCGATGTTCCAAGCGTTGAAAAACGTTGCCTTAGCGTCTGAGGTCGGTAGGTGCGGGCGGATTACCTCCACGATGGTGAAGGGCCTTCCCATGGAGGTGAAAGCTTGCCCGATGTTGATGGACTTGTCGTGGACCAATGCACGTGGAATTCGGCGGATCGGCGATTCGATACCGTAGGCGTTTGTTATATTTAGTCGGAGAATAGACGTGCGCCTCGTCGAGTTTGTCGTGGCGTCTTCCGAGTCAAGCCCCCAAGCCGTGAAGGTTTGAAGCACGGGGCCGTAGCATTCGGTAAGAGGCCCGGCGTAAACACCAAGAAAAATGGCGTAAAGCGGTCGCTGGTCGTGGCTCCAAGGGCGGAAGGGCCTTGCGTAACGCCCCGACTTCTTCAATCGATTGAAGATTGCGGCGGCCTAAGGATCATGCCGTTGCCTTCGGCACGTTTGGTGCGATGGCGGCACGCCATCGCGGATGTTAGTTGTCGCATTGAAATTCCTTCCCGTAAACTCGTTCGTTGTCGGTGATGATGGAGTTCGGGACCAACACGTAAGCGATGCGGAAGAAATCGGCGTCTGTGACGTAATGGTGGCGGCAAGCTTTGCTTCTATCCACTTGGTGAATTTGTCTACCATGCGAAGATGGGTGAAGCCGGTGCTTTCTTGAAAGGCAGCAGATCGAACCCCGACCGGACGCCTTAATGGGGATTCTGGAGGGCTTAGTGGAAGGTGTTCTCGAGCAAAAATTGGCAGCCCTCCAGGTCGCGACGATTTGCTGGCGTCGACCCTGATCGGCGATAGAAGCCTGGCGGAAAGCCTTACCACGAGGACCGTGGGACTGCGTGATGCCCACATACTCGCCATGGATGTCGGCAGCAACTCCTTGCCTTGGTGGGTTAGGATGCCCGAGAAACCGGGGAACTCCTCTTGTAAAGGTCTTCCCGCCGGGAAGAACGCGCCGGGCCGGGCCTCGGTCGTTAGGGAGAGTCCAGTGTCAGCGCGCGTAAGGCTTCCTCGCGGACTCGGCGTCAGCCGTCTTAGCTTGATTAGGCGGGGCAACCGGTGATCGGTGCTTGCCAGCGGCGGCGGGCACCGATCGACCGGTCGGCGAGCAGACGGTTAGCGAAGGTCGTGGCAAAGACCCGGCGGAACCGATCCTGCCGGCGATGTTGGCGGGGTCGCTGTAAGCGTAGGCTGTGATGGAGCTCGAAACCCTTGAATTTTTCTTGAGCTTCGACCTCCGGGATCCGCTGCCATCTGTGGTCTCGGGCCTCGGAGGTCTTCATGACTGGTCGACCACCAACTTGGTCGCCGTATAAGCCGTCGCGCAGGTCCGGGCGTCCGGACCATTGATGAGGGCCGTCTCCGGCGTTGTTGGTGGCGTCGAAGAAGCGATCGGACGACACTTTGACTGTTGCCGGGAGGCGATGGCGATCGGCGCCCGCTCCGCTCTGTGTAGGACCCGTCAAGACATTGTCGATTTGTCTTAGTCTTTGGCGCTGGGCTTGTCCACTCGGCGCAAATCGGCAAGGGCTTGGACTTGATTGCTCTTGGGGCGAGAAAATGTCTGGCCGTTGAGCTCGGCGCCCATGGCTATTCTTCTGAGGCATCACGGTTGCGGACGATCTCGCCTAGCGGCGAAAGTCCCGCGAGATGGTCTTGGTAAGTAGTGAATCGACTTCCTCTTGCGATTAGTACGCGTAAACCTTTTGACTTGCGGTGCGCCTTGGACTCAGAGTACTTCAGCGATGAAGTAGACCGGCGGCACCTTGAGGGCGGCCCTCCTCCGCGCCTTCGGCAAGGCGCCCGCTCCGACTGGGTGTGGCGGCGGCAAGAGGAGCGAGCTTCGCATAGGCGATGCGTCGAGGATCGGGGTGCGTCGGGAAGGCCTTGGTGTCGAGCTTCGACCGTCGTCAAGCCCGGTCGGACTTCTGGCGCTTATAGCGACATTCGCGCTTCGCCAAAGGCGAATCTGAACGCTCGGGCTGCAAGGCATCCGTCCTCGGGCGCCCTTTAAAGTGGTGTCGGCCCCATCTTCATGATTGCGGAGACCTTCACGGGTTGGCCGATGCGGCCTCGGATATGATGAATCAGAGCTTCCCTTAGGGACCCAGCGCATTTCTGGGGTTGAGTTTTATCTTGGAACGCGGAGGGTTCAAAGGTTTCTTCGGTCGGCGAGGTCACGGCCTTTCGGCAGGCGATGTCGCCACGTACCCTCGATGTTCGGCCTATCGGTCTTAACGGGTGTACATCGGCTGGTATGTCGCTGCGTTCTTGAGACGAAGGGCATAGTTACGTAAGGAGCGGCGAGCGGGTGATAAAAGATCGCTGGTCGGACTCTTTCATCGGGATCTGGTGGTAGCGAGTAGGCGTCTAGGCAGGCGACTTCGCGCAGTGGAATCAATGACTTGAGTCGATCCGTGGCAAAGGAAAATGGTCCTTGGGACATGCCTTGTTGAACTGTGTAGTCGACACATCCTCCATTGCTGGACTTCTTTTTACAAGGGCGGATTGGCGAGCCACTCGGGTGGCGTACCTCTTTTGAATCCGCCTCCAAAAGCTTGGCTACTTCTTCCCTATGAGCCTGCGTTTTTCGCCAAGCAGGGCTGGCGGGCGTGGCTTGGCGCCCGGCGATGTTGAGGTGTGCTGGGACCTCCCTTGGGATGCGGATATTCGGAGGTTTTCGGCGAAGACATCGATTGCGGAGGAAGTCGCCGCGCGCCTTCCTATTGGCGGGAGGCGGACCCTACCGCCGGTCTTGGGCGGTCTTGGGATCGTCGCGATCCCGTGTCCTCCGCGGACTCGAGGACCAGTCCCGACTTCTGGAGCGGGGCGAGTCGGAGCTGCCTCCGTGTTCTTGAGCTCGGAGCCGATGACCGCCGAGCTAGCTTGCGCGCTTTCGCGATTGAAAGCAATTGGAAGGATGAGGACAGTGATGATGCCCTGGCCGGATCTTCACAGTGCGTAGTTGGGGACCGCCATGAACTTGGCGAGCATGGCCTCCCAAAATAGCGTGGTAGGAACCTAAACCCCACCACCTCGGCGAGGATCTCGGTCGGAAGTTTTGGTCCCGAAGGTGGACAGGTCGACCTGCCCGGAGGGTAAACTAGCGGTCGGGGCCGGCGTGGAAGCGCCTTGCTCGGGCAGGTCGGCGGGGATGCCCAGGCGTCGGCGTCTCAACATCTGAGATGTTGAGGCTGCCGCCATCCATGAGACTTTGGTGGCGCTTGACCCCAATGGGTTGACGGCAGTGGGTACCTGAGTCGGAACACGGTCGGGTGGTCGTCCGATCAAAGGTGATGGGGTCTCCGACCAAGGGAGTAGTTTGGGACTGGGGTCACCGTGCACCTCGGTGGCGAAACCTGCGGCGTTTGTCGGCGGCTATCCGGCCCGCCAAGATCATAAGGCATCCGTCAGACTCTGGAACCCGCGTCGGCCTTATCGGTCCGCCTCCGGCGGGTCGCGTTTTTCTCGCCCGGGCGCGTGGGGTTTCGGGAAGCGCCTCGGACCGATCCCGGTATTTGTGCTGACGAAGTACCGTGGTTGAACCGGCTATCCATCGTTTCGAAGTGGTGGGATTCGGCCGCTTGTCGAGGCGTTAAGCGGCCTGTGGTCCCTTGGACTGCCTTTCCTTGCCTCCGTTTGTCGGCGTGGTGGGCGGCGGCCGGGGCGACTCTCGCTAGTCTTCGCCTTATCGAAATAGCCCCGCCTCCTCGCCGGGCGGTTTGAATGGCGATGTCGGCAGTCCTTGGTGGTCACGGGTTTAAAACAACCCGGCTTGTGGACCAAGGCTCGCATGTGTCGTAAATGAATCCCCAGCGTCGGCGTTTGATGTCGGGAGTTCATTCCTGTTGGGAAAGCGCGGATGTAGTCGGGCGTTTCTCCCTTCTTGCTGCACTCTTGAGTCCCAAGTTCCGGCGCTTATGCGTGCCTGAAGTTGCCGATAAAGCGTTCTTTATCGGCCGTTCTTGATAGTCGGGCGGTACTCGAGCGGCTCGGCGATCCGCCAAATAAAGGGAAGTCTGAATAGCGAAAGGTCATTAGTGCCCCGCCCGGCAATGAGCCGTAATCTTCTAATAAGCTTTGGGGTTCGTTGCCCGCGTACTTGGTGATGTTGGTGCGGCGGGCGGGGAAATCCGCCGCGGATCTCCGTGAAATGGGCCGGGCCCTCCGGGTCGGCTGCGGATTCGGCGGCGCTTCTCGGCGACTTCGAGCAGTCGGGCGTCGGCCGCTCTTCGGCGTCGAGAGTGTCGGGCGATGTAGTGTAGTCAACGTAGGCGGCGAGAAGCGGGGCGCTCGGTGCGGGCGGCTTTCTCCGGCTTGGCGGATCGCTGGGCGAATGAGACCCCAGGTGCAGGGCAGTGCATGTTCTGGGCGCTCTACCGCTCCGGAGGTCTTGGTGGCCTAACCTCGGGCCCGGTGCTCGGGGATGCTGTGAACAACATTGCGGCCAGTGAGTTTTGCTCGGAAGGTGGAACGCGTCGTTCACGGCTCTTCCTCTATCTATGTTGCCTTTCGGCCTTGTTCTTGTCTCTTCTTGAGCGCGTTCTCGGCCTGGTTGGTCGCCGTGCCTTCCAGTCTGGCGCCGCGGCTCGGCTCCATGTTGGCGGTGGTCGGGGTGGACTTGAGATGATCCGCCCTGGTGTCTTCTTGGGCCGCCTCCGGCCGGATGCCGTGGCGGTCCTCTTGACTTGGTGAAATGGCGGCGTTGATTGCTCCGCCCGGCCCGTTAATTTGGTGTAGGGCTCCTCCAAGGCTTGCTCAAGTCGGAGCGAACGCCGTCGGTGGAGCTCTCCAAGATCTCGTGGATGGAAACGGCGTAGCCATCGCCACCAAACCAGTCTTGGAGGCGAGCGCCATCAAACGGCGCCGGAGGCGGCTGCGTCGGGCGTCGGCTTTGGGCCGGAGGCCTCGGTTGAAGGCCGGGGTGTGGATGGTGGCCTGAACCTGGCTACCTGGGCGTGGGGAGGCGGGCTGAGCTCTCCGTCGGACCGGCGATGTCGAGGATCCGTGAGATTCGGCTCCCGGATAAGCCGCCGTTGATGGAAGAATCCATCGAGAAGCAAAATGGGTCCGGATGGTGGCGTAAGCCCCTACGGCGCGTAACCGGTGTTTGAAAGGCAAGTGAATTTTGTAAGTCGGAGGGGCGCGTTCCGTTCCTGAATGGTTAGACCCCAAGAGAGAAAGATGGTCGAGGTTTATCTGGTTGGGCGAATGTCCTACTCCGATCCGGGTGGTGCGTATTTGTATTGATCTTGATGAGCTCGTTGGGTTAAGCGAGGCTGGAGCTCTCGTGTCGCGATGAGTCGGATGAGGGAGCTAAGAACACGAAGGGTTGCGCTAGGGGTGCTCAGCTATGCGTTATCGAGGTTCTTCCCCCTTTTGGCGCTCGTGTGGGTGTTTCCTTTGGAGGGCGGCCTCCCTTATATATCCGGGGAAGCTGGTTACATAGGCGTGTAAAGGAAAAATGGATGGGGCTCCCGCGCCTGGAGTCGGTCTTGCCTCCGTCGGTCTTGGACTTGACGTCGGCGGTGGTTGTTGCCCTGCGGGTCGGTGAAAGCTTCGGCGGCGGTCCGCCCCTCGAAAGCAGGCCCCCTCTCTGTGGCTTGTCGGTTGATTCGGGTGTCCTTGGGGATTGATTGGAAAGTGCCCCCCCCTCGTCTGGTCATCTTTGAGCCGGTGTATGGGGTAGGTGGCGGGTCGGTCACCGATGATTTGAGGTTGGCTTGTTGTGAGGTGGCTCGAGTTGCCGATGCTCTCGGCCCGTCCATTCATGGTCGGGGCACCTCCAGTCGGTATGGACTTGAGGCACCCAATCATGTTTGCTGGTCGAGCTATCTCTTGGGTCGGCGCAGGCCTTAGGCCCCGGGTTTTAAGCGATGGCGCCGTGTACCTTTCTGGGCATTGGGGATACTTTTATGTCGTGTATCCGTCGGATCTCGACTTTCGAATATGACATCAGCAATTTGAAAACAAGCTCCAACAAGACCGAAACAACACTTTGAGGGCAATCCGGTGTGTCTTTGGGTGTTTCACTTAGGGGCAACTTTCAAAAAAGTACACTTGCTATCGGTTTGAATGAAATTAACATTAAGCGAAATCGAGGCGAAACAAGCTCCAATGAGACGGCGACTGGATAGGAGTGCCACCCGACGATTTTTGAGTGTTTCCGCAATTTTTTTTCACAAAGTCCAATTGCTCGATCTCGATTTCTACGAATTTAACATCAAAGCTAATTCGATGAAACAAGCCCAACAAAACCAACAACACTTACGAGGGCAATCCGTTGTATCTCCAGTAGTCTTTGGTTAAGGGCAAACTTTTCATAAAGTCGCACTGTGCGGATCCTAGCTTTGAATGAAATTAACATTAGAGCAAAAATCGATTTGTACTGAACAAATTAACATCTACTTAGAATTCAATTTCTAAACAAGCTCCAATAGGACCGGCCAACACTTACGCGGGCATTTTGGGCAGTGTTTTTCTGAGTGTTTAAACTTAGCAAACTTTCATAAAGTACACTAGTTCGTATCCCGGTTTGAATGAAATTAACATTAGAGCGAAATCGAGCTAAACAAGCTCCAATGAGAGCCGGTGACACATACGAGTGCCACCCAAGCATTTTGAGTATTTAAGCCGGTGCAAACTTTCATAAAGTCCACCTATTCGGATCTCGACTTGCACGAATTTAACGTCAAAGCAAATTCTATTGAAACAAGCTACAACAAGACCGACAACACTTACGAGGGCAATCCGGTGTGTCTCCGGTGTGTTTTGGTTCGGGGCAAACTTTCATAAAGTCCACTTGTGCGGATCCCGGTTTGAATGAAATTAACATAAGAGCGAAATCGAGCGAAACAAGCTCCAATGAGATCAGCGACACTAAGGTGTGCAATTCGGTGCATTTTAGGAGTGTTTCGCTCCGGTGCAAACTTTCACAAAATCCACATGTTCGGATCTCGATTTGTATGAAATTAACATCTAAGCCCGAATTTGGCGTAAACAAGCCCAACAAGACCGGGAAACACTTACGCGCAGACATTTTAGTGTCTTTGAGTGTTTCGCTTCGGTGCAAACTTTCAAAAAGTCCACATGTTGGGACCCCGCCTCAATGAAATTAACACAGAGGCGAAATCGAGCTAAACAAGCTCCAATGAGACCGCGACACTAAGGAGTGCAATTCGATTGCCTTCTTGGAGGTCGCCACGGTGCAAACTTTCACAAAATCCACCTGTTCGGATCTCGATTTATGCAAAATTATCATCAATCGGAATCGATCAAACAAGCTCCAACAAGACCGACAACAATTACGCAGGGCAATCCTGTGTGTCTTGGTGTGTTTAAGCTTCGGAGCAAACTTCATAAAGATCCGCTTGTTCGGATCCCGCTTTAATGAAATTAACAATGAGCGAATCGAGCTGAAACAAGCTCTAGTGAGGCTGAGATTATTGATAGGAGTGTTTTGCTCTGGTGCAAACCTTTCACAAAATCCTCCTATTCGAATCTCGACTTGAACGAATTTGTCATCAAAGCGAATTCGACCGAAACAAGCTTCAACCAGACCGACAACACTTACGAGGGCAATCCGATGTGTCTCTGGAGTGTTTTGGTTCGGGGCAAACATTCATAAAGTCCACTTATGCGGATCACGGTTTGAATGAAATTAACATCAGAGCGAAATCGAGTGAAACAAGCTCCAACGAGACCGGCGACACTAAGGAGTGCAATTCGGTGCATTTTTGGAGTGTTTCGCTCTGGTGCAAACTTTCGCAAAATCCACACGTTCAGATCTCGATTTGTACGAAATTAACATCTAAGCAAATTCGACCGAAACAAGCTCCAATGACACCAGCAACACATAGGAGTGCCACCCGTTGCATTTTCGGAGTGTTTCGCTCCGGTGCAAACTTTTCACAAAATCCACCTACTCGGATCTCGACTTGTATGAATTTGACATCAAAGCGAATTCGACCGAAACAAGCTCCAAGAAGACCGACAATACTTACGAGGGCAATCCGGTGTGTCTTTGGAGTGTTTAACTTCAAGGGCAAACTTTCATAAAGTACACTTGCGGTAGATCCGGCTTGAATAGAAAATTAACATTAGAGTGAAATCGAAAGCGAAACAAGCTCCATTGAGACCGGCACATAGGAGTACCACCGTTGATAGTACTTTGGTGTCCCGATCTTTCGATGAAACACTACGATCAATTTGGTGGAAGGCGGCGTTGAATGATCTGGCTACACAAGACAATTCATTTATGCGCCTTTAGCAATCGCAAAACCAAATCCGAAGGGTTATTGATCTTGCCGTGGGCACGATCTACCTGTACGTGAGGTTGAATTCCTGCTAGGAATTGAAGAACAAGCAAGAACAAAGGTAAAGGCAATCTGAAATTGCAAATAAAGATGAAGGATTGATAAGGTGGGGTTCTAAAACATAGAGCTTCTTTGGCGGCTGTTGAGCACGTCTGGAAGACTCAAAATAGTAGCAATGGCTAAATTATCAAATAAACAAAACCCAAAACTAAAGTGCAGTTACGATAGCAAACAATATATAGATGTAAGTGGCAGCTAGGGAGCAGCTAGGGGCGGCATTAGCCATGGGGGGCAGCCAAGGAGTGCCCTAGGCGTTATATGAAACTTTGGGCCCAAAAGAAAAGTTGATGCAGCAATCTTGAGTTTCTGGCCTATGACACTCTTTTCTGCGATTTTCTGTTGCTTCAAAATGAATTTAGCATTGGCGCTGGATCCATTAGAATGTAAGACTCTTAGATCTTTCAAACGTGTGCTCATGGGCCTCTAGAAACCTCCGAATCAAAAGTTATGGTCGTTTGAAGTTGATGTTGTCGAGGCCGAACCCATGAATTTGCTGATTCCAAGTCCAACTTAACATCACGATGATTAATGCTTTTATTCTTGGCATTGCATTTTCGAGTGTTTCGCCCCGGCAAACTTTCACAAGATCCACCTGCTCGGTCTCAACTTGTTCAAATTAGCATCAAAGCGAATTCGACCAAACAAGCTCCAACAAGACCGACAACACTTACGAGGGCAATCCGTGTGTCTTCTGAGTGTTTCGCTTCGGCAAACTTTCATAAAGTCCACTTGTTCGATCCCGCTTGAATGAAATTAACACCAGAGCTAAATCGAGCTAAACAAGCTCCAATGAGACAAAGACACACAGGAGTGCAACCCAAAGCATTTTCTGAGTGTTTCGCCTCGCAAACTTTCACAAGATCCACCTGCTCGGTCTCAACTTGTTCAAATTAGCATCAAAGTGAATTCGACCAAACAAGCTCCAACAAGACCGACAACACTTACGAGGGCAATCCGGTGTCTTCGAGTGTTTCGCTTCGGGCAAACTTTCATAAAGTCCACTTGTTCGATCCCGCTTGAATGAAATTAACACCAGAGCGAAATCGAGCGAAACAAGCTCCAATGAGACAGGCGACACATAGGAGTGCAACCCAGTGCATTTTCGGAGTGTTTCGCTCCAGTGCAAACTTTCACAAGATCCACCTGTTCAGGTCTCAACTTGTTCAAATTAGCATCAAAGCTTAATTCGACCAAACAAGCTCCAACAAGACCGACAACACTTACGAGGGCAATCCGTGTGTCTTCTGAGTGTTTCGCTTCGGGCAAACTTTCATAAAGTCCACTTGTTCGATCCCGCTTGAATGAAATTAACACCAGAGCGAAATCGAGCTAAACAAGCTCCAATGAGACAAAGCATACATAGGAGTGCAACCCAGCAGCATTTTCAAAGTGTTTCGCCCGGCAAACTTTCACAAGATCCACCTGCTCGGTCTCAACTTGTTCAAATTAGCATCAAAGCGAATTCGACCAAACAAGCTCCAACAAGACCGACAACACTTACGAGGGCAATCCGGCAGGTGTCTTCGGAGTGTTTCGCTCGGGCAAACTTTCATAAAGTCCACTTGTTCGATCCCGCTTGAATGAAATTAACACCAGAGCGAAATCGAGCTAAACAAGCTCCAATGAGACAGCAACACACGGAGTGCAACCCAGTGCATTTTCGAGTGTTTCGCCTGTGCAAACTTTCACAAGATCCACCTGCTCGGTCTCAACTTGTTCAAATTAGCATCAAAGTGAATTCGACCAAACAAGCTCCAACAAGACCGACAACACTTACGAGGGCAATCCGTGTGTCTTCGAGTGTTTCGCTTCGGGCAAACTTTCATAAAGTCCACTTGTTCGATCCCGCTTGAATGAAATTAACACCAGAGCGAAATCGAGCTAAACAAGCTCCAATGAGACAAAGCGACACATAGGAGTGCAACCCAAGCATTTTCGAGTGTTTCGCCTCCTGCAAACTTTCACAAGATCCACCTGCTCGGTCTCAACTTGTTCAAATTAGCATCAAAGTTAATTCGACCAAACAAGCTCCAACAAGACCGACAACACTTACGAGGGCAATCCGTGTGTCTTCTGAGTGTTTCGCCGGGCAAACTTTCATAAAGTCCACTTGTTCGATCCCGGTTTGAATGAAATTAACACCAGAGCAAAATCGAGCTAAACAAGCTCCAATGAGACAAAGCGACACATAGGAGTGCAACCCAAAGGCATTTTCGAGTGTTTCGCCCGTGCAAACTTTCACAAGATCCACCTGCTCGGTCTCAACTTGTTCAAATTAGCATCAAAGCTAATTCGACCAAACAAGCTCCAACAAGACCGACAACACTTACGAGGGCAATCCGTGTCTTCGAGTGTTTCGCTTCGGGCAAACTTTCATAAAGTCCACTTGTTCGATCCCGCTTGAATGAAATTAACACCAGAGCGTAAATCGAGCGTAAACAAGCTCCAATGAGACAAAGCACACATAGGAGTGCAACCCAAAGGCATTTTCGAGTGTTTCGCCCCTGCAAACTTTCACAAGATCCACCTGCTCGGTCTCAACTTGTTCAAATTAGCATCAAAGCTTAATTCGACCAAACAAGCTCCAACAAGACCGACAACACTTACGAGGGCAATCCGTGTCTTCTGAGTGTTTCGCTTCGGGCAAACTTTCATAAAGTCCACTTGTTCGATCCCGCTTGAATGAAATTAACACCAGAGCTAAATCGAGCTAAACAAGCTCCAATGAGACAAGCGACACATAGGAGTGCAACCCAAAGGCATTTTCGAGTGTTTCGCCTCCGGCAAACTTTCACAAGATCCACCTGCTCGGTCTCAACTTGTTCAAATTAGCATCAAAGCGAATTCGACCAAACAAGCTCCAACAAGACCGACAACACTTACGAGGGCAATCCGGCAGTGTCTTCGAGTGTTTCGCTTCGGGCAAACTTTCATAAAGTCCACTTGTTCGATCCCGCTTTGAATGAAATTAACACCAGAGCGAAATCGAGCTAAACAAGCTCCAATGAGACAAAGACACATAAGAGTGCAACCCAAAGGCATTTTCGAGTGTTTCGCCCGCAAACTTTCACAAGATCCACCTGCTCGGTCTCAACTTGTTCAAAATTAGCATCAAAGTTTAATTCGACCAAACAAGCTCCAACAAGACCGACAACACTTACGAGGGCAATCCGGTGTGTCTTCTGAGTGTTTCGCCGGGCAAACTTTCATAAAGTCCACTTGTTCGATCCCGCTTGAATGAAATTAACACCAGAGCTTAAATCGAGCTAAACAAGCTCCAATGAGACAAAGCGACACACGGAGTGCAACCCAAAGGCATTTTCGAGTGTTTCGCCTCCGTGCAAACTTTCACAAGATCCACCTGTTCGGTCTCAACTTGTTCAAATTAGCATCAAAGTGAATTCGACCAAACAAGCTCCAACAAGACCGACAACACTTACGAGGGCAATCCGCAGTGTCTTCGAGTGTTTCGCTTCGGGCAAACTTTCATAAAGTCCACTTGTTCGATCCCGCTTGAATGAAATTAACACCAGAGCTAAATCGAGCTAAACAAGCTCCAATGAGACAAAGCGACACATAGGAGTGCAACCCAAGCATTTTCGAGTGTTTCGCCCGCAAACTTTCACAAGATCCACCTGTTCGGTCTCAACTTGTTCAAATTAGCATCAAAGCGAATTCGACCAAACAAGCTCCAACAAGACCGACAACACTTACGAGGGCAATCCGTGTGTCTTCGAGTGTTTCGCCGGGCAAACTTTCATAAAGTCCACTTGTTCGATCCCGCTTGAATGAAATTAACACCAGAGCTAAATCGAGCGTAAACAAGCTCCAATGAGACAAAGCGACACATAGAGTGCAACCCAAAGGCATTTTCGAGTGTTTCGCCTCGTGCAAACTTTCACAAGATCCACCTGTTCGGTCTCAACTTGTTCAAATTAGCATCAAAGCGAATTCGACCAAACAAGCTCCAACAAGACCGACAACACTTACGAGGGCAATCCGTGTGTCTTCGAGTGTTTCGCCGGGCAAACTTTCATAAAGTCCACTTGTTCGATCCCGCTTTGAATGAAATTAACACCAGAGCTAAATCGAGCTAAACAAGCTCCAATGAGACAAAGCGACACATAGGAGTGCAACCCAATGCATTTTTGAGTGTTTCGCCCGTGCAAACTTTCACAAGATCCACCTGCTCGGTCTCAACTTGTTCAAATTAGCATCAAAGTTTAATTCGACCAAACAAGCTCCAACAAGACCGACAACACTTACGAGGGCAATCCGGCAGTCTTCTGAGTGTTTCGCCGGGCAAACTTTCATAAAGTCCACTTGTTCGATCCCGCTTGAATGAAATTAACACCAGAGCGAAATCGAGCGTAAACAAGCTCCAATGAGACAAAGCGACACAGAGTGCAACCCAAAGCATTTTCTGAGTGTTTCGCCTCCACCACTTAGGAGTGCAAACTTTCACAAGATCCACCTGCTCGGTCTCAACTTGTTCAAATTAGCATCAAAGCGAATTCGACCAAACAAGCTCCAACAAGACCGACAACACTTACGAGGGCAATCCGGTGTCTTCTTCGAGTGTTTCGCTTCGGGCAAACTTTCATAAAGTCCACTTGTTCGATCCCGCTTGAATGAAATTAACACCAGAGCTAAATCGAGCTAAACAAGCTCCAATGAGACAAGCGACACATAGGAGTGCAACCCAAAGCATTTTCTGAGTGTTTCGCCCGTGCAAACTTTCACAAGATCCACCTGCTCGGTCTCAACTTGTTCAAATTAGCATCAAAGCGAATTCGACCAAACAAGCTCCAACAAGACCGACAACACTTACGAGGGCAATCCCAGTGTGTCTTCGAGTGTTTCGCTTCGGGCAAACTTTCATAAAGTCCACTTGTTCGATCCCGGTTTGAATGAAATTAACACCAGAGCTTAAATCGAGCTAAACAAGCTCCAATGAGACAGCGACACATAGGAGTGCAACCCAAGCATTTTGAGTGTTTCGCCTCCGCAAACTTTCACAAGATCCACCTGCTCGGTCTCAACTTGTTCGAAATTAACATCAAAGCTTAATTCGACCAAACAAGCTCCAACAAGACCGACAACACTTACGAGGGCAATCCGGTGTCTTCGAGTGTTTCGCTTCGGGCAAACTTTCATAAAGTCCACTTGTTCGATCCCGCTTTGAATGAAATTAACACCAGAGCGAAATCGAGCGCCTAAACAAGCTCCAATGAGACAAAAGCGACACATGAGTGCAACCCAAAGGCATTTTTGAGTGTTTCGCCCGCAAACTTTCACAAGATCCACCTGTTCGGTCTCAACTTGTTCAAAATTAGCATCATTAACATCAAAGCGAATTCGACCAAACAAGCTCCAACAAGACCGACAACACTTACGAGGGCAATCCGGTGTGTTCTGAGTGTTTCGCTTCGGGCAAACTTTCATAAAGTCCACTTGTTCGATCCCGCTTGAATGAAATTAACACCAGAGCGAAATCGAGCGAAACAAGCTCCAATGAGACAGGCGACACATAGGAGTGCAACCCAGAGCATTTTCGGAGTGTTTCGCTCCTGTGCAAACTTTCACAAGATCCACCTGCTCGGGTCTCAACTTGTTCGAAATTAGCATCAAAGCGAATTCGACCGAAACAAGCTCCAACAAGACCGACAACACTTACGAGGGCAATCCGGTGTGTCTTCGGAGTGTTTCGCTTCGGGGCAAACTTTCATAAAGTCCACTTGTTCGATCCCGCTTGAATGAAATTAACACCAGAGCGAAATCGAGCCAAACAAGCTCCAATGAGACAAAGCGACACATAGGAGTGCAACCCAAAGCATTTTCGAGTGTTTCGCCCGTGCAAACTTTCACAAGATCCACCTGCTCGGTCTCAACTTGTTCAAATTAGCATCAAAGCGAATTCGACCAAACAAGCTCCAACAAGACCGACAACACTTACGAGGGCAATCCGGTGTCTTCTGAGTGTTTCGCTCGGGCAAACTTTCATAAAGTCCACTTGTTCGGATCCCGCTTGAATGAAATTAACACCAGAGCGTAAATCGAGCTAAACAAGCTCCAATGAGACAAAGCACACATAGGAGTGCAACCCAAGGCATTTTTCGAGTGTTTCGCTTCCTGCAAACTTTCACAAGATCCACCTGCTCGGTCTCAACTTGTTCAAATTAGCATCAAAGCGAATTCGACCAAACAAGCTCCAACAAGACCGACAACACTTACGAGGGCAATCCGTGTCTTCTGAGTGTTTCGCTTCGGGCAAACTTTCATAAAGTCCACTTGTTCGATCCCGCTTGAATGAAATTAACACCAGAGCAAATCGAGCTAAACAAGCTCCAATGAGACAAAGCGACACATAAGAGTGCAACCCAAAGCATTTTCGAGTGTTTCGCCCGTGCAAACTTTCACAAGATCCACCTGCTCGGTCTCAACTTGTTCAAATTAGCATCAAAGCGAATTCGACCAAACAAGCTCCAACAAGACCGACAACACTTACGAGGGCAATCCGGCAGTGTCTTCTGAGTGTTTCGCTTGGGCAAACTTTCATAAAGTCCACTTGTTCGATCCCGCTTGAATGAAATTAACACCAGAGCTTAAATCGAGCTAAACAAGCTCCAATGAGACAAAGCGACACATAGGAGTGCAACCCAAAGGCATTTTCGAGTGTTTCGCCCGGTGCAAACTTTCACAAGATCCACCTGCTCGGTCTCAACTTGTTCAAATTAGCATCAAAGTGAATTCGACCAAACAAGCTCCAACAAGACCGACAACACTTACGAGGGCAATCCGGTGTCTCTTGAGTGTTTCGCTTCGGGCAAACTTTCATAAAGTCCACTTGTTCGATCCCGCTTGAATGAAATTAACACCAGAGCTAAATCGAGCTAAACAAGCTCCAATGAGACAAAGCGACACATAGGAGTGCAACCCAAAGCATTTTGAGTGTTTCCCCGTGCAAACTTTCACAAGATCCACCTGTTCGGTCTCAACTTGTTTGAAATTAGCATCAAAGTTAATTCGACCAAACAAGCTCCAACAAGACCGACAACACTTACGAGGGCAATCCGTGTGTCTTGAGTGTTTCGCTTCGGGCAAACTTTCATAAAGTCCACTTGTTCGATCCCGCTTGAATGAAATTAACACCAGAGCGTAAATCGAGCTAAACAAGCTCCAATGAGACAAAGCATACACAGGAGTGCAACCCAAAGCATTTTCGAGTGTTTCGCTCCAGTGCAAACTTTCACAAGATCCACCTGTTCGGGTCTCAACTTGTTCGAAATTAGCATCAAAGCGAATTCGACCGAAACAAGCTCCAACAAGACCGACAACACTTACGAGGGCAATCCGTGTGTCTTGAGTGTTTCGCCGGGCAAACTTTCATAAAGTCCACTTGTTCGATCCCGGCTTGAATGAAATTAACACCAGAGCGAAATCGAGCGACCGAAACAAGCTCCAATGAGACAAAGCACACATAGGAGTGCAACCCAAAGCATTTTCGAGTGTTTCGCCTGTGCAAACTTTCACAAGATCCACCTGTTCGGTCTCAACTTGTTCAAATTAGCATCAAAGTGAATTCGACCAAACAAGCTCCAACAAGACCGACAACACTTACGAGGGCAATCCGGTGTGTCTTCGGAGTGTTTCGCTTCGGGCAAACTTTCATAAAGTCCACTTGTTCGGATCCCAGTTTGAATGAAATTAACACCAGAGCGAAATCGAGCGAAACAAGCTCCAATGAGACAGGCGACACACAGGAGTGCAACCCAGTGCATTTTCGGAGTGTTTCGCTCCTGTGCAAACTTTCACAAGATCCACCTGTTCGGGTCTCAACTTGTTCGAAATTAGCATCAAAGCGAATTCGACCGAAACAAGCTCCAACAAGACCGACAACACTTACGAGGGCAATCCGTGTCTTCGGAGTGTTTCGCTTCGGGCAAACTTTCATAAAGTCCACTTGTTCGATCCCGCTTGAATGAAATTAACACCAGAGCGAAATCGAGCTAAACAAGCTCCAATGAGACAAAGCACACATAGGAGTGCAACCCAAAGGCATTTTCTGAGTGTTTCGCCCGCAAAACTTTCACAAGATCCACCTGTTTTGGGTCTCAACTTGTTCAAATTTAGCATCAAAGCGAATTCGACCGAAACAAGCTCCAGCAAGACCGACAACTCTTACGAGGGCAATCCGGTTTGTCTTCGGAGTGTTTCGCTTCGGGGCAAACCTTCATAAACCCCACTTGTTCGGATCCCGGATTGAATGAAATTAACACCAGAGCTAAATCGAGCTAAACAAGCTCCAATGAGACAAAGCACACATAGGAGTGCAACCCAAGGCATTTTCGAGTGTTTCGCCTCCGTGCAAACTTTCACAAGATCCACCTGCTTCGGTCTCAACTTGTTCAAATTAGCATCAAAGCGAATTCGACCAAACAAGCTCCAACAAGACCGACAACACTTACGAGGGCAATCCGTGTGTCTTCTGAGTGTTTCGCCGGCAAACTTTCATAAAGTCCACTTGTTCGATCCCGCTTGAATGAAATTAACACCAGAGCGAAATCGAGCTAAACAAGCTCCAATGAGACAGCGACACATAGGAGTGCAACCCAAAGGCATTTTCTGAGTGTTTCGCCTCCGGCAAACTTTCACAAGATCCACCTGCTTCGGTCTCAACTTGTTCAAAATTAGCATCAAAGCTTAATTCGACCAAACAAGCTCCAACAAGACCAACAACACTTACGAGGGCAATCCTGTGTCTTCTGAGTGTTTCGCCGGGCAAACTTTCATAAAGTCCACTTGTTCGATCCCGCTTGAATGAAATTAACACTAGAGCGAAATCGAGCTTAAACAAGCTCCAATGAGACAAAGCGACACATAAGAGTGCAACCCAAAGCATTTTCTGAGTGTTTCGCCCGTGCAAACTTTCACAAGATCCACCTGCTCGGGTCTCAACTTGTTCAAATTAGCATCAAAGCTTAATTCGACCAAACAAGCTCCAACAAGACCGACAACACTTACGAGGGCAATCCGTGTGTCTTCGAGTGTTTCGCTTCGGGCAAACTTTCATAAAGTCCACTTGTTCGATCCCGCTTGAATGAAATTAACACCAGAGCGAAATCGAGCGTAAACAAGCTCCAATGAGACAAAGCGACACATAAGAGTGCAACCCAAGCAGCATTTTCTGAGTGTTTCGCCCCTGCAAACTTTCACAAGATCCACCTGCTCGGTCTCAACTTGTTCAAATTAGCATCAAAGCTAATTCGACCAAACAAGCTCCAACAAGACCGACAACACTTACGAGGGCAATCCGTGTCTTCGAGTGTTTCGCTTCGGGCAAACTTTCATAAAGTCCACTTGTTCGATCCCGCTTGAATGAAATTAACACCAGAGCGAAATCGAGCTAAACAAGCTCCAATGAGACAAAGCACACATAGGAGTGCAACCCAAAGGCATTTTCTGAGTGTTTCGCCTCGTGCAAACTTTCACAAGATCCACCTGCTCGGGTCTCAACTTGTTCAAATTAGCATCAAAGCTAATTCGACCAAACAAGCTCCAACAAGACCGACAACACTTACGAGGGCAATCCTGTGTCTTCTGAGTGTTTCGCTTCGGGCAAACTTTCATAAAGTCCACTTGTTCGGATCCCGCTTGAATGAAATTAACACCAGAGCGAAATCGAGCTAAACAAGCTCCAATGAGACAAAGCACACATAGAGAGTGCAACCCACATTTTCGAGTGTTTCGCTCCGGCAAACTTTCACAAGATCCACCTGCTTGGTCTCAACTTGTTCAAATTAGCATCAAAGCTTAATTCGACCAAACAAGCTCCAACAAGACCAACAACACTTACGAGGGCAATCCGATGTGTCTTCGAGTGTTTCGCTTCGGCAAACTTTCATAAAGTCCACTTGTTCGATCCCGCTTTGAATGAAATTAACACCAGAGCTAAATCGAGCTAAACAAGCTCCAATGAGACAAAGCGACACACAGAGTGCAACCCAGGCATTTTCGAGTGTTTCGCCCGCTGCAAACTTTCACAAGATCCACCTGCTTCGGTCTCAACTTGTTCAAATTAGCATCAAAGTGAATTCGACCAAACAAGCTCCAACAAGACCGACAACACTTACGAGGGCAATCCGTGTGTCTTCGAGTGTTTCGCTTCGGGCAAACTTTCATAAAGTCCACTTGTTCGATCCCGCTTGAATGAAATTAACACTAGAGCGAAATCGAGAGAAACAAGCTCCAATGAGACAAAGCACACATAAGAGTGCAACCCAAGGCATTTTCGAGTGTTTCGCCCGTGCAAACTTTCACAAGATCCACCTGCTCGGTCTCAACTTGTTCAAATTAGCATCAAAGCGAATTCGACCAAACAAGCTCCAACAAGACCGACAACACTTACGAGGGCAATCCGTGTGTCTTCTGAGTGTTTCGCTTCGGGCAAACTTTCATAAAGTCCACTTGTTCGATCCCGCTTGAATGAAATTAACACCAGAGCAAAATCGAGTAAACAAGCTCCAATGAGACAAAGCGACACATAGGAGTGCAACCTAGTGCATTTTCGAGTGTTTCGCTTCTAGTGCAAACTTTCACAAGATCCACTTGTTCGGTCTCAACTTGTTCAAATTAGCATCAAAGCTTAATTCGACCAAACAAGCTCCAACAAGACCGACAACACTTACGAGGGCAATCCGTGTCTTCGAGTGTTTCGCTTCGGGCAAACTTTCATAAAGTCCACTTGTTCGATCCCGCTTGAATGAAATTAACACCAGAGCGTAAATCGAGCGTAAACAAGCTCCAATGAGACAAAGTGACACATAGGAGTGCAACCCAAAGCATTTTCGAGTGTTTCGCCCGGCAAACTTTCACAAGATCCACCTGCTCGGTCTCAACTTGTTCAAATTAACATCAAAGCGAATTCGACCAAACAAGCTCCAACAAGACCGACAACACTTACGAGGGCAATCCGGCAGTGTTTCGAGTGTTTCGCTTCGGGCAAACTTTCATAAAGTCCACTTGTTCGGATCCCGGTTTGAATGAAATTAACACCAGAGCGAAATCGAGCGAAACAAGCTCCAATGAGACAGGCGACACACAGGAGTGCAACCCAGAGCATTTTCGGAGTGTTTCGCTCCGGGGCAAACTTTCACAAGATCCACCTGCTCGGTCTCAACTTGTTCGAAATTAGCATCAAAGCGAATTCGACCGAAACAAGCTCCAACAAGACCGACAACACTTACGAGGGCAATCCAGTGTGTCTTCGGAGTGTTTCGCTTCGGGGCAAACTTTCATAAAGTCCACTTGTTCGATCCCGCTTGAATGAAATTAACACCAGAGCTAAATCGAGCTAAACAAGCTCCAATGAGACAAAGCGACACAGGAGTGCAACCCAAAGGCATTTTCTGAGTGTTTCGCCCGGCAAACTTTCACAAGATCCACCTGCTCGGTCTCAACTTGTTCAAATTAGCATCAAAGTGAATTCGACCAAACAAGCTCCAACAAGACCGACAACACTTACGAGGGCAATCCGGCAGTCTTCTGAGTGTTTCGCTTCGGGCAAACTTTCATAAAGTCCACTTGTTCGATCCCGCTTGAATGAAATTAACACCAGAGCGAAATCGAGCGTAAACAAGCTCCAATGAGACAAAGCGACACATAGGAGTGCAACCCAGCAGCATTTTCGAGTGTTTCGCCTCGTGCAAACTTTCACAAGATCCACCTGCTCGGTCTCAACTTGTTCAAATTAGCATCAAAGCTTAATTCGATCAAACAAGCTCCAACAAGACCGACAACACTTACGAGGGCAATCCGGTGTCTTCGAGTGTTTCGCTTCGGGCAAACTTTCATAAAGTCCACTTGTTCGATCCCGCTTGAATGAAATTAACACCAGAGCTAAATCGAGCTAAACAAGCTCCAATGAGACAAAGCGACACATAGGAGTGCAACCCAGTGCATTTTCGGAGTGTTTCGCCCGTGCAAACTTTCACAAGATCCACTTGTTCGGGTCTCAACTTGTTCAAATTAGCATCAAAGCGAATTCGACCAAACAAGCTCCAACAAGACCGACAACACTTACGAGGGCAATCCGTGTCTTCTTTGAGTGTTTCGCTCGGGCAAACTTTCATAAAGTCCACTTGTTCGATCCCGCTTTGAATGAAATTAACACCAGAGCTAAATCGAGCTAAACAAGCTCCAATGAGACAAAGCGACACAAGGAGTGCAACCCAAGGCATTTTCTGAGTGTTTCGCCCGGCAAACTTTCACAAGATCCACCTGCTCGGTCTCAACTTGTTCAAATTAGCATCAAAGCGAATTCGACCAAACAAGCTCCAACAAGACCGACAACACTTACGAGGGCAATCCGGCAGGTCTTCTGAGTGTTTCGCTTCGGCAAACTTTCATAAAGTCCACTTGTTCGGATCCCGCTTGAATGAAATTAACACTAGAGCTAAATCGAGCGTAAACAAGCTCCAATGAGACAGCGTGACACATAAGAGTGCAACCCAAAGCATTTTCGAGTGTTTCGCCCGTGCAAACTTTCACAAGATCCACCTGCTCGGTCTCAACTTGTTCAAATTAACATCAAAGCTTAATTCGACCAAACAAGCTCCAACAAGACCGACAACACTTACGAGGGCAATCCGTGTGTCTTCGAGTGTTTCGCTTCGGGCAAACTTTCATAAAGTCCACTTGTTCGATCCCGCTTGAATGAAATTAACACCAGAGCTAAATCGAGCTAAACAAGCTCCAATGAGACAAAGCGACACATAGGAGTGCAACCCAAAGCATTTTAGAGTGTTTCTTCTAGCAAACTTTCACAAGATCCACCAATTTGGGTCTCAACTTGTTCAAATTAACATCAAAGCTTAATTCGACCAAACAAGCTCCAACAAGACCGACAACACTTACGAGGGCAATCCGTGTGTCTTCTGAGTGTTTCGCTTCGGGCAAACTTTCATAAAGTCCACTTGTTCGATCCCGCTTGAATGAAATTAACACCAGAGCGAAATCGAGCTAAACAAGCTCCAATGAGACAAAGCGACACATAGGAGTGCAACCCAAGCATTTTCGAGTGTTTCGCTTCAGTGCAAACTTTCACAAGATCCACCTGCTCGGTCTCAACTTGTTCAAATTAACATCAAAGCTAATTCGACCAAACAAGCTCCAACAAGACCGACAACACTTACGAGGGCAATCCGGCAGTCTTCTTCGAGTGTTTCACTTCGGGCAAACTTTCATAAAGTCCACTTGTTCGGATCCCGCTTGAATGAAATTAACACCAGAGCGAAATCGAGCTAAACAAGCTCCAATGAGACAAAGCGACACATAATTGTGCAACCCAAAGCATTTTCGAGTGTTTCGCCTCCGTGCAAACTTTCACAAGATCCACCTGTTCGGTCTCAACTTGTTCAAATTAGCATCAAAGTTAATTCGACCAAACAAGCTCCAACAAGACCGACAACACTTACGAGGGCAATCCGGTGTGTCTTCTGAGTGTTTCGATCGGGCAAACTTTCATAAAGTCCACTTGTTCGATCCCGCTTGAATGAAATTAACACCAGAGCGAAATCGAGCTAAACAAGCTCCAATGAGACAAAGCACACACGGAGTGCAACCCAGGCATTTTCGAGTGTTTCGCCCCGAGCAAACTTTCACAAGATCCACCTGCTCGGTCTCAACTTGTTCAAATTAGCATCAAAGCGAATTCGACCAAACAAGCTCCAACAAGACCGACAACACTTACGAGGGCAATCCGTGTGTCTTCTGAGTGTTTCGCTCGGGCAAACTTTCATAAAGTCCACTTGTTCGATCCCGGTTTGAATGAAATTAACACCAGAGCGAAATCGAGCTAAACAAGCTCCAATGAGACAAAGCGACACATAAGGAGTGCAACCCAAGGCATTTTTGAGTGTTTCGCCCCGTGCAAACTTTCACAAGATCCACCTGCTCGGTCTCAACTTGTTCAAATTAGCATCAAAGCTTAATTCGACCAAACAAGCTCCAACAAGACCGACAACACTTACGAGGGCAATCCGCAGTGTCTTCGAGTGTTTCGCTTCGGGCAAACTTTCATAAAGTCCACTTGTTCGATCCCGCTTGAATGAAATTAACACCAGAGCGAAATCGAGCTAAACAAGCTCCAATGAGACAAAGCGATACATAAGAGTGCAACCCAAAGGCATTTTCGAGTGTTTCGCCCGTGCAAACTTTCACAAGATCCACCTGCTCGGTCTCAACTTGTATGAAATTAACATCAAAGCTTAATTCGACCAAACAAGCTCCAACAAGACCGACAACACTTACGAGGGCAATCCGGTGTCTTCTGAGTGTTTCGCTTCGGGCAAACTTTCATAAAGTCCACTTGTTCGATCCCGCTTGAATGAAATTAACACCAGAGCAAATCGAGCTAAACAAGCTCCAATGAGACAAAGCGACACATAAGAGTGCAACCCAAAGCATTTTCTGAGTGTTTCGCCCGTGCAAACTTTCACAAGATCCACCTGCTCGGTCTCAACTTGTTCAAATTAGCATCAAAGCTTAATTCGACCGAAACAAGCTCCAACAAGACCGACAACACTTACGAGGGCAATCCGGTGTCTTCGAGTGTTTCACTTCGGGCAAACTTTCATAAAGTCCACTTGTTCGATCCCGCTTGAATGAAATTAACACCAGAGCGAAATCGAGCTAAACAAGCTCCAATGAGACAAAGCGACACATAGGAGTGCAACCTCAGGCATTTTGGAGTGTTTCGCCCCCGAGCAAACTTTCACAAGATCCAACTATTCGGTCTCAACTTGTTCAAATTAGCATCAAAGCGAATTCGACCAAACAAGCTCCAACAAGACCGACAACACTTACGAGGGCAATCCCAGTGTCTTCTGAGTGTTTCGCCGGGCAAACTTTCATAAAGTCCACTTGTTCGATCCCGCTTGAATGAAATTAACACCAGAGCAAAATCGAGCGAAACAAGCTCCAATGAGACAGGCGACACATAGGAGTGCAACCCAGTGCATTTTCGAAGTGTTTCGCTCCGATGCAAACTTTCACAAGATCCACCTGTTCGGGTCTCAACTTGTACGAAATTAACATTAAAGCGAATTCGACCGAAAGAAGCTCCAACAAGACCGACAACACTTACGAGGGCAATCCGGTGTGTCTTCGGAGTGTTTCGCTTCGGGGCAAACTTTCATAAAGTCCACTTGTTCGGATCCCGGTTTGAATGAAATTAACACCAGAGCGAAATCGAGCGAAACAAGGTCCAATGAGACAGGCGACACACAGGAGTGCATCCCTGTGCATTTTCGGAGTGTTTCGCTCCGGTGCAAACATTCACAAGATCCACCTGTTTGGGTCTCAACTTGTTTGAAATTAGCATCAAAGCGAATTCGACCGAAACAAGCTCCAACAAGACCAACAACACACACGAGGGTAATCCGATGTGTCTTCGGAGTGTTTCGCTTCGGGGCAAACTTTCATAAAGTCCAGTTGTTCGATCCCGCTTGAATGAAATTAACACCAGAGCGAAATCGAGCTAAACAAGCTCCAATGAGACAAAGCGACACATAGGAGTGCAACCCAAAGCATTTTCTGAGTGTTTCATTCTCGTGCAAACTTTCACAAGATCCACCTGCTCGGTCTCAACTTGTTCAAATTAACATCAAAGCGAATTCGACCAAACAAGCTCCAACAAGACCAAGAACACTCACGAGGGCAACTGGTGCATCTTCGGAGTGTTTCGCTTCGGGGCAAACATTCATGAAGTCCACTTGTTCGATCCCGCTTTGAATGAAATTAACACCAGAGTGAAATCGAGCGTAAACAAGCTCCAATGAGACAAAGCGACACATAGGAGTGCAACCCAAAGGCATTTTCGAGTGTTTCACTCCCAAGCAAACTTTCACAAGATCCACCTGCTCGGTCTCAACTTGTTCGAAACTAGCATCAAAACGAATTCGACCAAACAAGCTCCAACAAGACCGACAACACTTACGAGGGCAATCCGTGTGTCTTCGAGTGTTTCGCCGGGCAAACTTTCATAAAGTCCACTTGTTCGGATCCCGCTTGAATGAAATTAACACCAGAGCGAAATCGAGCTAAACAAGCTCCAATGAGACAAAGCGACACACAGGTGCAACCCAAAGCATTTTCGAGTGTTTCGCCCGTGCAAACTTTCAGAAGATCCACCTGTTCGGGTCTCAACTTGTACGAAATTAACATGAAAGCGAATTCGACCGAAAGAAGCTCCAACAAGACCGACAACACTCACGATGGCAATCCGGTGTGTCTTCCGAGTTTTTCGCTTCGGGGCAAACTTTCATAAAGTCCACTTGTTCGGATCTCGGTTTGAATGAAATTAACACCAGAGCGAAATCGAGCGAAACAAGCTCTGATGAGGACATCACAACCAAGGACACAACCACGCCGAGTGGTTCTTCTCATACACAACAACTTTTACAAGGACCTACAACTCGTGCTCGAGCACGTCTACTCAATTATCAGGTAAATTCGTTCCTAAGTTTTTATACAAATGATTCACAGAATGGAATGCTATTTAATTCTTATGATGATCTTATTGTCCTTAGGAACTAAGGAGAAGAACCTCCAAATGCCAAGCATAAAGCACAATCCTCATATGCGCAAGTTGGACTTGGAATCAGTAAATTCGCGGGTTCGGCCTCCGCGACAGCATCAACTTCAAACGATCATAACTTTTGATTCTGGAGGTTTCTAGAGGCCCATGAGTACACGTTTGAACGATCTCGGAGTCTACTTTCCAATGGATCCAGCCCCAGTGCCAAATTCATCCTATAACAACGGTAAATTGCAAAAGAGTGTCACGGACCAGAAACCCCAAGTGCTGCGCCACCTTTCTTTTGGGCCCAAAGCCCATGTAACGCTAGGGCAACCCCGTGGCCACCCCCCCATGGGTGCTGCACGCCCCTTGCTGCTCCCTAGCCGCCTCTTACATCTATATATTGTTTGTTACCGCCGTACTTTAGTTTTTGGGTTTTGTTTATTTGATAGTTTAGCCATTGCTACTATTTTGAGTCTTCCAGACGTGCTCAACAGCCGCCTAAGAAGCTACTTGTTTCAGAACCCCACCTTATCAATCTTTCATTCATATTCGCAATTTCAGATTGCTTTACCATTGTTCTTGCTTGTTCTTCGGTTGCATGCAGTGAATCAAACTCGTGTTCAAAGTTGATCGTAAGTAACGGCAAGATCGATAACCTCTCGAGTTGGTTTAGCGATTGCTAAGGCGCATCGTCGTCGTACGTTGTAGTCGGATCGTCAAAGTCAATTCCTCCAAATCGAAGTTATCGCTCTCATCGAAAGATCGGGACCCAAAGTCACATCAGGTGGTATCAGAGCGCCAAGTTACTCGGTGAGAGATTCAGTATCCTAGATTAGTTTTTGTTTTTTTCCAAAATTGAAAATCTTCCACAAAAATTCAACCTTTAGATTCAATCTGGTATTTTAGTGAGTTTTGTTAGGTTTTGATCCATTAGAGTCTTGGTTTTAGTTGCTGATCGTTTTTCCTTCGCGTAGCTTTTATTTCAATCTGTCCAGTTCTTTGTTTTGTTCATAACTTTCGCATACGAGCTCCGATTCTAGTGTTTTTGCACTTTCCTGAAACCTTGGGACAAGCTGCACAAAAACCTAGTTGGGCACGAATTCTAATTCCATACGAAAGGTTGTTTAATCTGGACATCAAATTCGGGAAGCAAGTTGCAATTGCAATACAGGTCGGTTCGGTATTTTGATAATAACTCTCACATCCGAACTCCGATTGAGAGGTTTTTATACTTTCCTAAATCCTTGAAGAGTCCTCTACAAAAATGTTTTTGGGTGTCCTTCGTGATTCGGACTCCTTCAAACCGAATTTGACTCGGATTCGGATTTGGTCAGATCGGCTGAATTTTGTTAAATCTATGCACCTTAGTGTTTTGGCCATAACTTCTACATATGACCACCAAATTATGTGTTTAAATGCTTGTTTTAAAGCTTAGAACAGTACCATCATTTTGTTACATTGTGAGCAAGCTTGATTCGGTCATTTTCATGCCTTAATTGCGGCAGCAACCTTATTGCATAGTTCTGGCTGAATTTGGGTTTGTTTCTTCAATTTGTGTTCTAGCTTTGTTCCTTTGAGTTCGTTGAGTCCAGTAGCATCCACAACCACAAAATTCTAAAATATTAGTGCACATACCTTTGGGAACCAATTCATCCTTTGCGAATACTTTGATCCCAACTGAGACTAGCGATTTGAAATTGCTTGGGCTGCTCCTTTTGATACGTTGCACTATCATATCTCTTGTGATATCAAGTTAGGGATTCCAAAACTTTGCTCATACTAGTGTTGGCCGAAAGTCACCGAAAAGAAAAAAAGAGAGAGAAAGTGCCAAAAGGCCAAGAAAGAAAAGAAAAAAAAGAGATAGAAAAGAGAAGAGAATAGTGGCCGGCAGCACTACATTGATCAAAACCCTAATTTGTGTTTGTCAATTTTAGATTGTGCAATTGTATTAAGGAGTGAGCAATCTTGTGCCCTTTTACTTTTTCTGAAGCAATTAGCTAGCGTCTCTCCATAACTTATGCAACACGAGTTTTTGTGCTGAAATTATTCTTATTTAGCTCATTCCATTGGTTGCATTAAGTTTCATTATCTTTGCGTGTGTGTTGCCTTGAAATTCACTTATATCTTTGAGATCGGCAACTAGGGCTTGTGAATTCTAGTTTGGATCATTACTTATCATTACAATAACTAGAATTATCAGATTGCATAGGAAATCAGCATAGCCTACCAAGCTCCACATATTCTACCTCGTACGTTTGTTCGGTCCCTTGGCAATCGCTTTATCCAAGCTTAGGAGAATTTTTGACACCGCTAATGGCGGACAACTCCTGCTGCACGGTAAGAGCTTTGGTTAAAGTTTGAGAGTTGAGCGACTTTTCGGCACATCCTATGTAGTGATAGGAACATTATACTTGCGATTTTGTTTCTCGTCTTCACTAACAATGGCAGGTTCTCAACATCGTAGCGCTTGGGCCAACAGTATCCTAGGAGAAGAGATAGTTCACACTCCGAGATACAGAGGACGTACGAGCATAACTTCAACACCACGGAAGGTACAACCGCATAGCACACGTTCCATAAATAAGTTTGCCGTTCCCAATTTTAGTGGTAAATATGATCCCGAAGGTTATCTTACTTGGGAATTAGCTGTCGAACAATCATTTGATAAACATGAAATTCCTGAGCATGATAAGGTTAGGGTTGTTACTAATGGATTCTCTGAATTTGCTGCTCTTTGGTGGAATGATTACATGAGTAAAAATCAGGACATTCCTAGCACATGGAAAAAATTGAAGAAAATTCTGAGAGCTACATTTGTCCCTTCATATGTTGCTCGTCAATTACGAAATGAATTGCAACATCTAAAACATGGTAGTAAAACAGTGGATGAGTACTACCAAGAATTTCAGCATAGATCTTTATGCTCGGGTTAGAAGAGACTGAAAAGACTCGCATGAATAACTTTTATTTTGGACTAGATTTTGACATTCAAATCATGATATCTTGTAAAGAATTCAATTCTTTGTCATGTTTACTTGATCTTTCACGGGAAGCTGAGAGAAAGATACAGAGAAGACAATCAATCATAATTCAAGCTCCCACAAAGTTAAATGCTACTCCTGTTGCATTCACTGCACCAAACCTGAATGAGAGCATACACACTGAGCATGTGGAAGAAATACAAGAAAATTCGAGTGAAGTAGAGGATAGCACATGTGAGGATGATTCTACTAACACAATCCAATCAATTTCGGTTAGTTCTGTTTCTGCTGTTCCATGCGCTATTCAGGTTACTTCTGAAGAAGGGAAGCAACAAGCAGAAATTCCAGTATTATCAATTGAAAGTTTTGATATTCCTACTTCGGAGGACGAGGCTAATGACCAGGGTACAGATCTGATTTTACAGCAAGAAAAGGATCAAATTTGTGAGTATATTCCTGCTCTACATAATTCTTGTGATCTACCACCTTGTGCCACAATTGTAGAACCATATGATGAATTGCATGCTTACAATTTTGATCATGTGGTGCTGATTACGCATAAGGAGGTGATAGCTAGAATATCCCCTACCACTGTTTTGTGCTATATCATGTTGAATGAGCCTGTTAGTTTGACTTGTGCTATGGACAAGATTTCTGAAATTTCATCTCTTAAGTCTTTGTCTAGCACCCTTGCCTATTGTTTTAAATTCAATTTATTTGGTGAATATGGCATAGATGGCAAGTTTCTTGTTTACAGAATATGCATAACTTGTGATAAACTTGCTGAATTGAAGCTTGCTATTTTGGGCAATTTTAGTTGTAAGCAACAACTTGTTTCCTTTTATGCTCCATCAAATTTTCCTAATATGTGTGATACCCATAGCTTGCTGCCACATTGTTCAATTTTAGTACATTAACTTGTATTACAAATCAAGCATGTCGAAGTTGATGCGGAAGCCCATTAAAATTGTGTCACCATTATTGGAATGGTTTGATATTGCTTGTTTACAATTTGATGATATGAATGATACATGCTTGATGCCAGGACTTGTAGTTTTGCCCACAAAACATGTTATTGAATGCGGCTCACAAAACATGAGTAATCTTTATCAAAGGTCAGGAATATTTGCAAATCAAGTTGCAAACTAAATCATGCTAATATTGATGTTATATGCTTCACTTATAACCACAAATCGACTGGCAGAATTGCGAGGAAAGGTGCTTTGCTTAAATTTGATTTCCTCATGTGTTGTTTTGTAAATAACCCACCGCGAATCCAAAAGAACAATGAAATATGGGATATATACATCTATGCCGTGTACACATTGTTCTTTTTGTTGGTTGCTTCGTTTCCAGCTTGTCCAATACCGAGGACGGTTTTCCTTCAAGGAGGGGAGAAATCATCGAAAAGTGCTAGCATTCATCATGCCATAATATGCTGGAAAGAAGTGTTGAGCTATATGGATAATTATCAGGTGAATCCTCTAAATGTTTTTCTTGTCTTAAAAAAATATAAAGAGGCGGAGCTACCATTTTATTTAAATAAATGCAGGACCAGTATGAGAATGTTTTGTGCTGAAGATGTGCTAGCAGGAGCATGAGTCGAGGACGACTCAAATGCAAGAAGGGAGGATGATGAGGACATCACAACCAAGGACACAACCACGCCGAGTGGTTCTTCTCATACACAACAAGTTTTACAAGGACCTACAACTCGTGTTTCGAGCACGCCTACTCAATTATCGTGTAAATTGCTCCTAAGTTTTTATACAAATGATTCACAGAATGGAATGCTATTTAATTCTTGTGATGATCTTATTGTCCTTAGGAACTAAGGAAAAGAACCTCCAAATGCCAAGCATAAAGCACAATCATCATATGCGCAAGTTGGACTTAGAATCAGCAAATTCGCGGGTTCGGCCTCCGCGACAGCATCAACTTCAAACGATCATAACTTTTGATTCTGGAGGTTTCTAGAGGCCCATGAGTACACGTTTGAAAGATCTCGGAGTCTACTTTCCAATGGATCCAGCCCCAGTGCCAAATTCATCTTACAATAACAGAAAATTGCAAAAGAGTGTCACGGGCCAGAAACCCCAAGTGCTGCGCCACCTTTCTTTTGGGCCCAAAGCCCATGTAACGCTAGGGCAACCCCTTGGCCGCCCCCCCATGGGTGCTGCACGCCCCTAGCTGCTCCCTAGCCGCCACTTACATCTATATATTGTTTGCTACCGCTGCATTTTTAGTTTTTTGGTTTTGTTTATTTGATAGTTTAGCCATTGCTACTATTTTGAGTCTTCCAGACGTGCTCAACAAACCGCCTAAGAAGCTCCTTGTTTCAGAACCCCACCTTATCAATCTTTCATTCATATTCGCAATTTCAGATTGCTTTACCATTGTTCTTGCTTGTTCTTCTGCTGCATGCAGAATCGAACTCGTGTTCAAAGTTGATCGTGCTAACGGCAAGATCAATAACCCTCTCGAGTTGGTTTAGTGATTGCTAAGGCGATCGTCGCCAGACGCTGTAGTCGGATCGCCAAAGTCAATTCCTCCAAATCGGGTTATCGCTTCTCAACGAAAGATCGACCCAAAGTCACATCAAGCTCCAATGAGATAGGCGATACACAGGATGCAACCCAATGCAGCATTTTCGAGTGTTTCGCCCGCAAACTTTCACAAGATCCACCTGCTCGGTCTCAACTTGTTCAAATTAGCATCAAAGAGAATTCGACCAAACAAGCTCCAACAAGACCGACAACACTTACGAGGGCAATCCTGTGTCTTCTGAGTGTTTCGCCGGGGCAAACTTTCATAAAGTCCACTTGTTTGATCCCGCTTGAATGAAATTAACACCAGAGCGAAATCGAGCGAAACAAGCTCCAACGAGACAGGCGACACATAGGTGTGCAACCCAGTGCATTTTCGGAGTGTTTCGATTCGGTGCAAACTTTCACAACATCCACCTGTTCGGGTCTCAACTTGTACGAAATTAACATTAATGCGAATTCGACCGAAAGAAGCTCCAACAAGACCGACAACACATCTGAGGGCAATCCGGTGTGTCTTCGGAGTGTTTCACTTCGGGGCAAACTTTCATAAAGTCCACTTGTTCGGATCCCAGTTTGAATGAAACTAACACTAGAGCGAAATCGAGCAAAACAAGCTCCAATGAGACAGGCGACACACTGGAGTGCAACCCAGTGCATTTTCGGAGTGTTTCGCTCCGGTGCAAACTTTCACAAGATCCACCTGTTCGGGTATCAACTTGTACGAAATTAACATTAAAGCGAATTCGACCGAAACAAGCTCCAACAAGACCGACAACACTTACGAGGGCAATCCCGTGTGTCTTCGGAGTGTTTCGCTTCGGGGCAAACTTTCATAAAGTCCACTTGTTCGGATCCCGGTTTGAATGAAATTAACTCCAGAGCGAAATCGAGCGAAACAAGCTCCAATGAGAGAGTGCCACATAGGAGTGCAGACATTCACAAGATCCACCTGTTTGGGTCTCAACTTGTTTGAAATTAGCGTCAAAGCGAATTCGACCGAAACAAGCTCCAACAAGACCAACAACACACACGAGGGTAATCCGATGTGTCTTCGGAGTGTTTCACTTCGGGGCAAACTTTCATAAAGTCCACTTGTTCGGATCCCGGTTTGAATGAAATTAACACCAGAGCGAAATCAAGCGAAACAAGCTCCAATGAGACAGGCGACACACAGGAGTGCAACCCAGTCCATTTTCGGAGTGTTTCGCTCTAGTGCAAACTTTCACAAGATCCACCTGCTCGGTCTCAACTTGTTCAAATTAGCATCAAAGTGAATTCGATCAAACAAGCTCCAACAAGACCGACAACACTTACGAGGGCAATCCGGTGTGTCTTCTGAGTGTTTCGCCGGGCAAACTTTCATAAAGTCCATTTGTTCGATCCCGCTTTGAATGAAATTAACACTAGAGGGAAATTAAGAGAAACAAGCTCCAATGAGACAAAGCGACACATAAGTGTGCAACCCAAAGGCATTTTCTGAGTGTTTCGCCTGTGCAAACTTTCACAAGATCCACCTGTTCGGTCTCAACTTGTTCAAATTAGCATCAAAGCGAATTCGACCAAACAAGCTCCAACAAGACCGACAACACTTACGAGGGCAATCCGGCAGTCTTCTGAGTGTTTCGCTTCAGGCAAACATTCATAAAGTCCACTTGTTCGATCCCGCTTGAATGAAATTAACACCAGAGCAAAATCGAGCGAAACAAGCTCCAATGAGACAAAGCGACACATAGGAGTGCAACCCATTGCATTTTCGAGTGTTTCGCCTGTGCAAACTTTCACAAGATCCACCTGTTCGGGCCTCAACTTGTTTGAAATTAGCATCAAAGCGAATTCGACCGAAACAAGCTCCAACAAGACCAACAACACTTACGAGGGCAAGTGTCTTCGGAGTGTTTCGCTTCGGGGCAAACTTTCATAAAGTCCACTTGTTCGGATCCCGGTTTGAATGAAATTAAACCAGAGCGAAATCGAGCGAAACAAGCTCCAATGAGACAGTTGACACATAGGAGTGCAACCCAGTGCATTTTCGGAGTGTTTCGCTCCGGTGCAAACTTTCTCAAGATCCACCTGTTCGGGTCCCAACTTGTGGGAAATTAACATCAAAGCTAATTTGACCGAGAGAAGCTCCAACAAGACCGATAACACTTACGGGGGCAATCCGGCGTGTCTTCGGAGTGTTTCGCTTCGGGGCAAAATTTCATAAAGTCCACTTGTTCGGATCCCGGTTTGAATGAAATTAAACAAGAGCGAAATCGAGCGAAACAAGCTCCAATGAGACAGGCGACACACAGGAGTGCAACCCAGGGCATTTTCGGAGTGTTTCGCTCCGGTGCAAACTTTCACAAGATCCACCTGTTTGGGTCTCAACTTGTTCAAAACTAGCGTCAAAGTGAATTTGACCGAAACAAGCTCCAACAAGACCAACAACACTTACGACGGCAATCCGTGTCTTCTGAGTGTTTCGCCGGGCAAACTTTCATAAAGTCCACTTGTTCGATCCCGGTTTGAATGAAATTAACACCAGAGCGAAATCGAGCTAAACAAGCTCCAATGAGACAAAGCGACACTAAGGAGTGCAACCCAAGCATTTTTGGAGTGTTTCACCCTGCAAACTTTCACAAGATCCACCTGCTCGGTCTCAACTTGTACAAAATTAGCATCAAAGCGAATTCGACCAAACAAGCTCCAACAAGACCGACAACACTTACGAGGGCAATCCGGTGTGTCTTCGAGTGTTTCACTGGGCAAACTTTCATAAAGTCCACTTGTTTGATCCCGCTTGAATGAAATTAACACCAGAGCTAAATCGAGCTAAACAAGCTCCAATGAGACAAAGACACATAAGAGTGCAACCCAAAGCATTTTGAGTGTTTCTCCCGTGCAAACTTTCACAAGATCCACCTGCTCGGTCTCAACTTGTTCAAATTAGCATCAAAGCGAATTCGACCGAAACAAGCTCAAACAAGACCGACAACACTTACGAGGGCAATCCGGTGTGTCTTCTGAGTGTTTCGATCGGGCAAACTTTCATAAAGTCCACTTGTTCGATCCCGCTTGAATGAAATTAACACCAGAGCGAAATCGAGCGAAACAAGCTCCAATGAGACAAAGCACACACGGAGTGCAACCCATTGCATTTTCGAGTGTTTCGCTCCCGTGCAAACTTTCACAAGATCCACCTGCTTGGGTCTCAACTTGTTCAAATTAGCATCAAAGTGAATTCGATCAAACAAGCTCCAACAAGACCGACAACACTTACGAGGGCAATCCGTGTGTCTTCTGAGTGTTTCGCCGGGCAAACTTTCATAAAGTCCACTTGTTCGATCCCGGTTTGAATGAAATTAACACCAGAGCTAAATCGAGCTAAACAAGCTCCAATGAGACAAAGACACATAAGAGTGCAACCAAGTGCATTTTCGAGTGTTTCGCTTGTGCAAACTTTCACAAGATCCACCTGCTCGGTCTCAACTTGTACGAAATTAACATCAAAGCGAATTCGATCAAACAAGCTCCAACAAGACCGACAACACTTACGAGGGCAATCCGGTGTGTTCTGAGTGTTTCGCTTCGGGCAAACTTTCATAAAGTCCACTTGTTCGGATCCCGCTTTGAATGAAATTAACACCAGAGCTCCAAAATCGAGCGCAAACAAGCTCCAATGAGACAAGCGACACATAAGAGTGCAACCCAAAGCATTTTGAACACATGAGTGTTTCGCATCCACAAATTAGTGCAAACTTTCACAAGATCCACCTGTGATCGTACTCATGTACAGGATGTTCTAGCAAACAAAGGAGATACAAAGGCAAGTACAAGAACTTCTTGAAAAAGGTTATGCCATGAAAAGCTTAAGCCCTTGTGTTGTTTCTGTGATTTTGGTGCCTAAGAAAGATGGTTCATGGTGCATGTATGTTGATTGTAGGGCCATCCATAATATCGTCATCCTATTCCTAGGTTAGATGATATGTTAGATGAATTGAGTTGCTCAATTGTTTTCACTAAAATTGATTTGAGAAGTAGATACCATCAGATTAGGATGAAAGGAGATGAATGGAAAATAACTTTCAAAACAAAATTTGGGTTTTACGAATGGTTAGTAATGCCCTACGGGTTAACTAATGCACCTAGTACTTTCGAGAGATTAATTAACCATGTGTTGAGAGCTTACATTAAAAAATTTGTTGTTGTGTATTTTGATGACATCTAAACTATAGCAGGACAATAAAGAAACATACTGATCATATCAAAAAAAATCTTACGTGTGCTTAGAGAGGAGAAACTAAAATGCGAATGTTGAGAAATGCTCCTTTTGCACGAACAAGGTTGTTTTTCTTGGCTTTGTTGTTTCAGGGCAAGGAATTGAAGTGGATAAGACCAAGGTGGAAGCAATCAAGTATTGGCCAACCCCTATCAATGTAAGCCAAGTGAGAAGTTTTCATGGTCTCGCTAGTTTCTATAGGAGATTTGTGAAAGATTTTTGCACAATTATTGCATCCTTGAATGAGTTAACAAAGAAAGGAGCTACATTGAAATGTGGTGTGTCACAAGAAAATGCTTTCCCTGAGCTTAAGAAACGATTAAACAAAGCACCTTTGGTTGTTCTACCTGATTTCACTAGAACTTTTGAGATTGAATGTGATGCTTATGGAATAGGTATTGGAGGTGTTCTAATGCAAGAAGGAAAACCAATGGCATATTTTAATGAAAAGCTGGGTATGAGAATTGAATAATTCTGTGTATGATAAGGAATAATATGCTTTGGTGAGAGCACTTGAAACATGGCTGCATTACTTATGGCCTAAAGAATTTGTAGTATATTCTGATCATGAAGCTTTGAAATATTTGAAAGGCCAAACCAAGCTGAATAGAAGACATGCTAAATGGGTAGAATTCATTGAAACTTTCCCACATGTTATATAGTATAAGAGAGGCAAAGAGAACATGGTTGTTGATGCTTTATCTCGTAGACATGTTTTATTGAATCAGTTGGATGTTAAAGTACGAGGACTAGAAAGTTTGAATGATTTATACACATCTGATTATAAATTTTTAGAACTATATGACAAATGCAAGGATGTGAAAGGTTGGGATAAATATCATACGCATGATGGTTTTCTTTTTAGGGCTAACAAATTGTGTGTTCCGGATTCTTCAATTGGCCAATTGTTGTTGCAGGAATCACATGCAGGAGGATTGATGGGTCACTTTGGCCGTGAGAAGACTTATGAGCTATTGGCTAACCATACTTTTGGCTGAAAATGAGAAAGGACGTCGAGAGGTTCGTCCAACGTTGCGTCACTTGTCACAAAGCTAAGTCAAAATTGAACCCTCATGGTTTATATACTCCCCTACCTGTTCCAAATGCTCCTTGGGAAGATATTAGCATGGACATTGTTTTAGGACTTCCTAGGACAAAGCGCGGGAGGGACTCAGTGTTTATAGTTGTTGGTAGGTTCTCAAAAATGGCGCATTTTATTGCATGCCAAAAGAACGATGATGCTTCACATGTTGCTAATTTGTTTTTCAGGAAAATTATGTGTTTGCTTGGCATACCAAGGATGATTGTTTCAAATTGCGATGTGAAGTTTATGAGCTACTTTTGGAAGACTTCCTAGGACCAAGTTGCTATTTTCAACCACATGTCACCCACAAACTGATGGTCAAACGGATATGGTGAACCGCATGCTTTCAACCTTGCTGTAGACAATGATCAAGAAGAACTTGAAGGAGTGGGAAGAGTGTTTGCCCCATGTGGAGTTTGCTTATAATAGGGTGGTTCACTCTACAACCAAAGATGTGTCCATTTGAGGTGGTCTATGGATTTATGCCAATTGCACCAATAGACTTCGGCCAGTTCCTTTGCAAGAATGAAGTAACATGGATGCTTCCAAGGATGCTGCATATATCAAGAAAATTTGTGAGAAGACCAGAGAAGAAATCGAGAAGAAGTCCAAGTACTATGCAGCAAAGGCAAACAAGAACCACAAGAAGGTGATTTTCGAACCTGGAGATATGGATTGGGTGCATCTACACAAGGAGCGCCTTCCAGAGCATTGTAAGTCCAAGTTAATGCCTTGAGGAGATGGACCATTCAATCTATTGGCCAGGATAATCGACAATGCTTACAAGATCGAGCTTGCTGAAAATTATGAGGTGAGGAGTTCAACGTTCAATGTAGTGATATACCGCCTTGCTTTGGTCAAAGAGGATTTAGAGTTGAGGATGACTCCTTTTGAAGATGGGGAGGATGATGAGGACATCCCTAGTTCACCTTATTCATCATCTCGTCCACGGGATGATTCTACATGGTTACAAGTTGAACCTTCCACAACAGAGGCTTATTTGGGACATATAACAAGGAGCCATGCCAAACAAGTATAGCAAGAGGTGAGTGCGCTCCTAGTTTAGTCTTATATTGTTATTAATGAGAATTATATACTACCTAAATCAAGTGTGCTTCTTGTGCTCAAGTTCATGTCTATGAAGATAATTCAAGATGAGGATACACATTACAAGTATTAAGACTTGGCCATCAGTGTGCATTGCTTGACAACGTCCACATATGACGCATAGAACAAATGGTGTAAGATGGAAGCAAACCTAGACGCCAAGAGGACTAGCAAACAGTCCAAGTCATCAAATGCTTCCACAGTTTCAAATTTTCTTTCCCCCACTTCCCAACTAATCCCCAATTTATTTTGAGAGAATGTAGCATGTCTAGAGGATAATATTAGAAGGGAAATCATAGTCCTATTTCCAGAACAACAAATGGTGCATCATTTAGAGACCTGAGTCAAAAGATATGCAAGTTTCAAGGCAAGCTGTCAATAGCATTCATTGTTGCGTGAGGCTCCATATTTTTCCCTCCTCTCCAGCCTGGTGTGGCTACGAATTTGGCACCATTTTTGGTGTGTGTTCACACCCAGCTAGGAGGTTGTTCCTAGCATAAGTACGCCAACCCCCACTCTCTAAAGGACTCTTTGACAATCTTATTTCACCATAGGACAGCCAAGTTGCTACCAGGATCGTGTTTGAGAGTTCTCTCTCCTGTGGCTCTTGTAAACTTACCTTGTGAGATTTCAAAGGCAGTCGTTCGATGACAACCTTTCTGTGCTTCCAACTTAGTGCGTGGTTGTGTGGATTGGGAACTTGCAGTGTGATTAGGTGAATACTTGTTGCAGGTCATTGTATCAGCAGTGGTTGGCCCCAAGATAGTCTGGTTGCACTGTTACCTTGGCTGCACTGTTAGCTATCTTCGTTGCATGGTTCCTACATTGTCAAGATCGGGCAACCCCTCCCACATCACATTTCCATGCTTGCAAGATTATTGCAACTCCCTCCATCAATGATAACTCGTACTGAATGCTCATTGATGACAAATTTTGTTTCAAACAAGTTATGGCATTGATTTTGTTCAGCACTCTCCATTTGCACACAAAAGACATGCTTCACAATGACGCTGAAGTATCTTTCTGAAAATTCAGCATCCAAATGCTCCTCCTTATATTAACCCCCTTGATCTTCACCTGCGAGGACAGTTGCAACTAAAGCAAAATCGTCCTCGATAATTAAAGAATGGTGACTTGGACAATCATGCGCCTCAGATCATTTCGGCACGTGTTTCAAATCCATCTGAATTATTGTCAAATATTCCTCACGACGGGTCCCAATTGGTACTATCGGCACCATGCGTGCCAAAAAAGTCACATCATGAAACTATGTCCTGAACACCCGAAATGGACTACATATGCCAATTAAGTTTTGAGCTATCATTAGGCTTTGAGGGGATGAGTGGGTTGCATAGAGTAAAAAGGAAAACCCAACCCCCCCTCACTTAAACCCCCCAACCGAAGCTCACCTCATAGGTTTCTTCTCCTAGCAACTTTTCCCCTGGCTCCTCTCCTCCCTCCCTGGATGCAGCAGCCTAGGGCGCCTCCTCCCCCTCACTTTGGTGCGTCCCTAGCTCCTCCCCAACCGGTTCCTCCTGCAGCAAGCTCCTCCCCCCATGGCACCTCCCTCACAAAGAGCATCCCTCCTTCCCTTTCTGTTTTGGAGCAAGAAACTAAGGTAAGATTTGGGGGTTTTTGTTGTGGAGGCTGTGGTGGGTTTAGGGATGAGGATAGAGTAGTTTCCCTCATGTTTTATTTGAATTTGGACCGAATTGGAGTGAAACCCTAGAGTTGTTCAAGTTTCAGCTTTCGTGCAGATTCCAGTCATCGTCTTTGACGGCCGATTTGGGGATTTTAAAAGCTTTTTCTAGAGGGTTGGCTAAAGAGAAAGTTGTAGATCTTCCTCTTACGTTTAATTTGAATACAAGAATGCGAATTTTGGTTTAGCCAACTTAAAGTTATGGTCGTTTTACCTAAGGCTATTCAAACTCTGTCGTGACTGACAGCCTCTGCGGTAATATGTGATTTAGGGTAAGTTGGGAGCCGAATTAAAATTTCCTTTTGCCTAGAAAAAGTTAGGAAATTTTTCTGTAGATTAAGAAAATATCCTTGTTTGTTTGATTTGGATTCAAGAATCAATAGTTATGCTATTTTGAAATGTCCTGTTCTCAAATCTGAAGCTGCTAAAGGTTCAAATTTCAATCTGAGATTCAGAGTGCTATTTGAGGACTTTAAATGTATCTTCTGAATGAATGGCTATATGATAAATGTAGATTATCCTCTTGTGGTCATTTAGAGTATAAGAACTAAATTTTTGGTTTAGCCATTTAGGAGATATGCTCATTTCTGTGCCTGCTGTCCTGAACTTGTTTACAATAGTAGATATTGTTTTAATCTGTTGATTGAGTCTAGTTAGAAGCAGAATTAGACTTTCTCTTTGCCTATAAAAAGTTGAAAAATTTTGTGAAATGTTGAAAATGTCTTCTTTTAATTGATTTCGATCTGTCTATCAATTTTTATGCCTTGTTGAAACCGATGTCCAGAATCCTGTTTTCTGAAGAAGGTTCAGAAATGGATAGAGTTGGGAGCAATGTTGAAATTATGTTTTGAGGACTTTAGAGGCCGAATTAGAATTTCCATTTGCTTAGAAAGATGTGGGAAATTTCCTGTAGATTATGAAACTGCCATCGTTTGCTTGATTCCGATTAGTATAGTTTTTTTGGTGAAGAGGGCATTGCATGTTGTACTGAAGATACTGAAAATAAGGCTGATCTATTAATCTGTTGTTTTGATTTAGTTAGAGGCATTTCTTGGTAGGTTGGCTGTAGAAGAAATTATAGATAAGGTTCTTATGCTTTTTTAGAGCCTGAGAACACTCAATTTTGTTCAGTTTTGCAAAAGTTATATTTAGTTTAGTGCGGGCTATTCAGAATTGATGCTAAATATTCAAAGCTACCGTTCTACATGGTTTTGGTTAATTTAAATGCAGTTCTTGGTCGTTTGGAAGTAGAAGAAATTGTAGATAATATTCTTATGGTTAATTAGAGCCTAAGAACACTCTAGTTGGTTTAACCATTTGAAAGTTATAGTGATTTTAGTGTCTATTGTCCATGTTGGGAACAAAATGATTAGTAGGGTTGATTTGAGTGTTTCGAGTGGAGTAGTATCTAGTATTGTTTTTAATTGAAAGCTAATGAGTTTAACATTGGCACTTTAGTGTAGATTTGTATTCATCTTGAGTTAGCCTAAAAGTGGGGTTTTTTAGTTTTGGTTCGGGGTGTAGAACATTGTGGCGTTGTTGTGAGAGTTTGGTATTGAAGTGGATTGCAATTTTGGTTTCAGGTGGAGTGGCTTTGGGAGTGGCCTCATCCTCGTGCCACTCTGCTCCTCTCGGTAAAAAAGCAAGTACATCGGGCTTTTGAGGATGGTTGTGTGTTGAAGATGAGGTGTTTCGTGCTATTTTTGTTTCCATGCTAATGTATATGGACTATTGAAATTGTAGTATTATTAGTGCTTCATTCCTGAAATGGTGATAATGGATTCATGTTGAGAATGGTCGTTTGGTAAGGTTGATTCAATGTAAGTATATCGTACCATGGAGAATATTGAAATAGGATGTGGTGAATGTGGGTAAATTTGCTACTTGTTGATTTATATGAGTTGTTGCAATTGTTGATATTATTTGTGCCCCACTTTGGAAAATGAATCGTGGCAAATGAAATGGAGTTGTTATGTTGCATCTTTAAAGCGAGTTCGCATGTTGCATTTTTTTTAGTGAGTATGTTTGTTGCTTCTTTTAAATCGAGTAATTAGGGTGGCATACTTTGCATTCATGACATGCATGAAATTGAGCCAGTCATGAGAAAGTCATATGGGACATATGACTGATCCAAAGGAGCTCCCGAGAAGCAAGAGTTCAAGAGTTCGCTTGGCGGATTCAAGGTGTTAGGCACCGCTGCCCAAGGTCAGTATTTATGACGCAATTAAGAGTCTCGGCGTTTTAGCCCTCGGCGTCGAGAATTAATATAATTCATATATATTATTGATTTTATTATGAATAAAAATTTTTAGTTTTCTTTTTCTAGTTATTTGCAAATTGCAAGACATCAAATATTAAAGTAGAATATTAAACTAAAATACTTGAACAAATACTACTCAATTAATCAAGTAATAAACTAAGTAGTAAGTACTATGTTAGTGACTTAGTGTACCTTATTTTGATGGCAACGACGTGAATCTTGCAATCATGGTCATCAGGTCATGTAAACAATAGATCAAAATGGTCTCTCTCATAGTTTTGTGCCAGCCGCCAAGGACCGCCAAAACCCGCCAAAGACCGCCAAGGACCGCAATTTCGGCCTAACCGCCAAACATGCCGCCAAGGGCTGAATTCATTGCGTTTATAGCCGCCAACTGCAATATCGGCCGCAATATCACCGCCAAGTACCGAATTTTCGAACACTACTGAGAAGTCCTACCTCGTAGTTCCATCCATCGAGATGGATGGGAGCGAGTCATTAAGAGTAGGCCCCTCCACTGGGATGGAAGGGAATGAGAGAGTATGACGCCGACGGGTGTGCACTCAAGTATACCGGTATAAATGATGAAAAGGTGCATTTGAACATGAAAGCATATCGCATTGCATAGCATGGTCAATGTGGATTTATGGATGAAGTGAGGGAAGGTTGAGTCGTGGACTCAGCTAGAGTGGAAGGGTGAGATGGAAGTGTTTTACGACTATGTCATTCTCGTTTTTGTACTTGTGTGAATTCAGTTAAAAATTTTTGTCAAGTAAAGCATCGTTGGTGTTAAATGGTTTAATTGTCCGGTTAATACCATGATTGTGACAAATAATGGTATTGTCAAGTTATTGCTTAAAGGGTCTAATGGGGAACCTTGTTGCAGTGCATATCGGGCTCCGTGCAATCACAGTGCAATCCAACTAAGAAAAGTTTCAAAAATCTGAAAAAATCATGGATGTACATCTCATCTTACGCCATCTACATATAAAATTTCATGATCAAATTCGTCCTATGCTAGAAGTTACAAAAAAGACAAATTTCTCAAATTTGTCTTTTTTGTAACTTCTAGCATAGGACGAATTTGATCATGAAATTTTATATGTAGATGGGGTAAGATGAGATGTTCATCCATGATTTTTTTCAGAATTTTTTGAAACTTTTCTTAGTTGGATTGCACGGTGATTGCACGGGAGCCCTGATTGCACCGCAGTCGTTGCCCTAATGGGGTGACCTTATTGTAAAGTTCTTGTCTTATTTATGATAATTGGATTTGTTACTGCTCCTTAATGTACTTTGCTGAGTCTTGGACTCACGTTTGTTGTTTAAATGTTTTAGGTGTTTTGAGGACGACTACAGGGACGGGCGTAGCTGCACTTCGCCCTCACTCCATGCCCCTGTTTAATAGTTGAAGCAAGTTGCTTCGTGATTTAATTCTTTGTTAGTTAGATTTAAATTATTGAAGTTGTGATTGTGTAGTGGACTAAGTCTTGTGATCATTGCTCTCGTTGAGATCATTATGTTGTTGGTTATGGTTGAGATATGGTTGAGATTAGCTTCTAGTTTGTTTCTTTAGAGAATACTTATACGTGTGAATATTACTTGTTGTGTGTTCGCCTGTCGTTCCGTTGTACAGAAAGGTCATGGCAAAAAAAACTTTCTTTCTAGTTAACCTGCTAGGTTTGAAATGTTGTGTTGCTTCCTGCTGGCATTAATTAAGGTTTTGGTAGCATCCGAGGTGCATTTAGCGCCGGGGTGTTACAGGCCCCAACTGGTACTGTAGGCTCCAAGCGTACAAAAAAAGTCACATAATGTGATGAGGACAACACTTCCATGGATATAGCCATGACGCTTACACATCAACATGAGGTCACTGCTACCATACAAGAACCGATTACTCGAGCTCGCACACGTCAACTCAATTATAAGGTGAATGTGTTGCTAGGGCTGCATACTAATATTTCAAAGAATGGAATATTATTTAATTCTTGTGATAATTTGCTTGTCCTTACGAACCAGCGCACAGAACCATACAAACTCAAGTGTAGAAGGGAGTCAATAAGCATAAAACAAGTTCTATGCACGAGTTGGATTCAGATTCGACTCCATGACAGCACTAATTTGTTTTGGGCCACCCTAACTTCGTCCGAACTCTGTTTGGGGTGTTCTTGTACTTCACTGAAAGCTTATCAAGTCTACTTTCCAACAGATCTAGAATCATCTCCAAATTCCATCCGAGTCGATAGGAAACTACAAAACAATTGACGTCACTTTTCCAATCCGAATTGACATGAGCCTTGGGTCTTATAATTTGAGTTGTAGTCAGCCTCCATCTATTTTGGCTGAGTTTCTACTGCACCCTCTCCCTCATAAATAGCTAGCCGCTACCACTATTAGGGTTTAGGCTTTTCTTAGATTGAAAGGTAGCTTTGCTACTTCCTACTGTAATCACCCGTGTTGGCTAAACTGTCCGAATTGCCTATCTTTGAAACCCCACCTTTCTTAAGTTTTAGATTGAACAATTCAATTCCATTGCAATTCAGTTATTTGTTCATCTTGTTCTTACTTGTTCTTCGATTGCTTGCAGGGACAAAGGCCTTCATGGTCAAGTTGATCGTGCTTCTAGCATGATCAATAACACTTCGAGTTGGTGTAATAATTGCTAAGGTGAATCATCCGGGGACGGTGTAGTCGAAGTCGCCAACATCTTCTCCTCCCAAACCGCATCCATTGCTTTCATTGAAAGATCGGGACCAAACCTGCTATCAAGTGGTATCAGAGCGCCAGGTTGATCAATGAGAGATTGCTAGTTTACATTTATTGACCTACAGTCAAAAAAATAAACTACAGTAGATTAGATTACCTCTATCCAAACCTATTCGAGCATTTGCTTTCACTGCTTAGTCCTTGCTTTTGAGTCTTCGGTTGCATCGTTGTGCCGAGTTGCTTGTCTTAGTGTTCTTCCTCTAGAGTTTCGAGTTCGTGTCACGTTTATCATCACTCTTGCTTTCACATTTCATTGAGTTTGAGTCAGTTTCATTATCGAGTTCCATGTAAATCGAGTCATCACCTTCCTATGTTTGTGATTGTGTTGGCTGCCAAGTCGGATTAAAAATAAGTAGGCAAGTGTAGAAACAAAAGCCGCACCAAATCAACAAAAGAGGCAAGTGCAAAAACAAAAGCCGCACCAAATCAAAGAAAGAGACAAATGCAAAAACAAAAGCCGCACAAGAACATCGTTATCAAAGTTCAGAGAGAGAGAGAGAGAGAAGTGCATGTGGTGGGTTCAGTTTTGGGAGCTTGCTGTTGTTTTCTTTTGGGATGACGTTTGTGCTTGGCACACTTCTCTAGATCGGTTTGGCCTAAGATCAGCACAGTACAGTTGTTGAATGATTACTCAACTTGTATTTGACTAACATGGTTCAAGTTTCTCAATGTGCAGTTTCAGCCACCTACAGCTCCACATATTGATGTGAGTTTGGGGTCTCAATGTGCACTTGAAGACTTGAAGTTTGCACTTGGCTAAACTAATCAAACAAAACCCAAACCATAGATGAGGGTGTGGCTGGCTATTTAAGGAGGAGGAGGTCATCCAAAAACCTATTGAAACCGAATACAACTTGATTACAAGGCCTAAGGCCCACTTTGACTCAGACTAAAAAAGTAACGTGATTTGTTTTGCAGTTTTTGGTCAGCTCAGATGGAATTTGGAGGTAAACTAGATCCATTGGAAAGAGGGCGTTGTATGCTTTCAATCAACTATAAGAACTCTCCAATCGGATACTGTATGCAAAAGTTATGCTCATTTTCCTTCATGTTGGTTCCGAAGGCAAAGGCTAAATTGGATTCCATTACGTGATGGATTTGATCTCTTTCTTCTTGGCCCATGGATGATGTTTTGGAGTTGGTCCAACTAGGTGCCTTTTACTCGCTCTAAATTTTAATCTTGCCAACGTGGTCATGATCTTTGCTTTCTCTTGCATTTGGACCAAGTGAGGCAACGCAACTAAAATTGCATTTACTTCAAAACAAACTCAATTTGATGCCTTTTTGGTGTTTATCAATATACTCATTAAGGGGGAGACTCTGAGACCATGTGATGGTCAACCCATTGATGTGTGATTAGTATCTAACATTTGTTAGGCTTGTATCTAGAATTTGTTTTGGTTCAAAAAATTGAATTTGCAATTTTGGGTTGCTATCGGCCTTCCCAATGAGCTTGAGCGATGCATTCAATTGGGAAGTCAAACTATATTAATTACATAATGTGTATTATGATGTGCAATGCTATGCGATGTGTTTGCTTGTCTGTGATGGTTGTAGGACTTCGGAGTTAGGTCATGATAAGGTGGAGGAGACTGGGACTAGGCTAGAAAAGTTGAGGTCCAAATAGTCAAGATGACACCGGAACATGACTAAAGCTAGAGAGTTTTAACAAGCTAGGATGATATGTGTGATGAGGACATCTCCACAACGGATACAACCAGCGCTAACTCATCTCACCAAAATGCACAAGGACCACTCACTCGAGCGCTGCACGCAAATTAAATTATCGGTGAAGTCGCTCCTAAGTGTTTCTACTAATGACTTAGTGAATGGAATGCTATTTAATTCTTGCGATCATGTTATTCTTATTAGGAACCTGGGAGAAGAGCCACCAAGTGCAAAGGGACTCGAATCCAAGTCGGAGGCTTGAAGGAACTCCAAGTTAGATTCGGACTCGCAGACAGCATCAACTTCAAACATTCATAACTTTTGATCCAGAGCACTTCTGGAGGCCCACGAGTACAGGATTGAAAGATCTGCTCGTCCTTTTTCAAACGGATCCAAAATCACCTTCAAATTCCTTCCGAGTCAACGGGAAACTGCAAAACAATGAAGATTATTTTTCCTGTCCGAGTCAGTTTGGGCTGCGGGACTTCTAATCCGAGTTGTATTAGTTAGGCCCATGTTAAGGCCTGGTGCTGCATGCCTTGGACTATAAATAGCCAGCCGCCACCATAATTAGGGTTTGGGTTTTGTTTGATTAGGTTTAGCCATTGCTACCGCTTGTACTGCTCACAAGCGTCGACTAGACCGCCTGCCTACTTGTTCATTGGAACCCCAATTTCGAGTGTTCTTGTTTCAGAATTGATCTACCTTCATATTCGCAATTGAGTTGCTTGTTATCTCTTGTTCTTGCTGGTTCTTCGATTGCTTGTAGGAACAAAGACCTTCGTGGTCAGGTTGATCGCGCTTCCGCGAGATCAATAACCTTCAGGAGGGTGGTGTACCGGTCGCTAAGGCGCAACGTCGGGTTCGTTGTAGTCGGGCCGCCAACTTCGTCCTCCACCAAATCGACGCTACCGTCTCTCATCGAAAGATCGGGACCCCTAGTTCATATCAAGTGGTATCAGAGCTCAAGGTTGCTCGGTGAGATCTTCTATCAATTTATGCTTACCTAGAGTCCGTAAAATTTGCCCCACCAAAAACAAGATTTGTTCCTCTGTCCTAGACTTTTTGTGCCTTCCTTTTACTGCGTAGTTCTCCGCTTGTTGAATTCACGGTTGCTTCGTCGAGTTGGGTTGCTGGTCTTTAGTTTCTGCCCCTAGAGTTTCGAGTTCGAGTCACGTGTTGATCACAGTTGCGTTCGCAATTTTTGAGTCAGAGTCCTTAGTAGATATCAGATTCCAAATAAAAAAAAAGAGAGAAAGAGTACCCTCGTAAGACTGCCGCCATCGCTTGGTGGTCGCCGAGTGTTCGCCATCATGCGCAAGTTTCGCCAGAAAGTGCTCGCTTGTGTCGTCGCGGCTTGCCCGAGTGCTCGCCCATCGCGAGCAAATGTCGCCCAAAGTGCAAGATCTTCGCCGAGTGCACGCCCATCGTGCAGCGGTGGCCGAGTGCTCGCCCATCACGCAAGGCTCACCGAGTGCTCTTTGTCGCGTCCGTGCTCGCCCGAGTGCTCGCCCATCGCGTGCAGTGGTCGCCCAAAGTGCGGTGCTCGCCCGAGTGCTCGCCGACTGCGTGAGCTGGTTGCCAAGTGTTCGCCGACTGCATATCAGAGAAGAAAAAGGCAAGTGCGATTTTCAAAAGCCGCACTAGATCAATTGCAAACCAAAGTTCAGAGAGAGAGAGAGTATCTTTTAATTACCTTTATACCCTTGGTCAAAAAAAAGGGGTGTGCATTTTGAGTGTTGTTGGAGTTCTTGTGAGTCTGTTATTCAGTTTAGGGCTCCCACAAAAAAAAAGAGAAAAAAAAATCAAAAAAAAAGAGGAAGAAAGAAAGAGGAGCCCTAGCTGTTTGCTTTGTGTTGAGGATTTTCCTCATCGCGTTCTGTGGCATCGTTGGTGATTAGGCTCGCGTCTCTAGTGTGGTTTGAGGCTAGGACCAGCACCATACTGTCGTGGAACGTTTATTCAACTTGTTGTGACTAACGTAGTACGAGCTATCCTTTGCTACACTTGCCAGCCACCTATAGCTCCACAGAAAAACTACAACTTACTGTGCTCTTGCGCTTGGCATCTCGTGACACCACCTCTCCAGGAAACTTTTGACTCACGGTTGCCGACACCTCCTGCTAAGGCTTGGTAAGAACTGGTAAGAACTTGGTGATACAAGTTGAGAGTTGAGAGATAGTGCCTTTTCCTGCAATTGTTTGTTCTTTTGTTTTCTAACCATGTCAGGAACAGCAAGCAATGACGGACAAAGATTCCCCTCGCACTCGGGGAATCATTCAACATTTCAAGCGCCAAGTCAAGCTGCATGCAGAGGGCCTCGATGGCGATGTGCAGGTGGTAAAAGAGCGGTTGGGACAGGTGGAGAAGGCTCAGATGGACACCAACGCCAGGCTGACAACTTTGGAGGTTTCCGTTGGCACCATCAACACCAACCTGACAGAGGTATTGCGGCGCCTTGAGGGCATGGGCCGAGTACCTCCGGTGGCACGCGGTCATGGTGTGTTGGGCAGCGAGGTGGATGAGAACGTCGACGACTACGCTGCTGACTCGGAGCTTGAGGAAGACCCCGGCCGGCGACAACTTCACCGCAACCGGCATGGGATGGGACCTTTGCGCCCCCGGCATGAGGTACGTGACCATGATGATTCTCTTGGTAAGGTTAAATTTACCATGCCTCCTTTTGATGGTAAATATGATCCGGATGCATACCTCACCTGGGAATTAGCTGTCGAACAAAAGTTTGCATGTCATGAGTATCCTGAAAACAAAAGAGTTCGAGCTGCCACTAGTGAGTTCACTGATTTTGCCTCTGTTTGGTGGAGTGAGTTTCGACGTAAGAATCCCGATGCTGCACAAAACGGGCTGATTTGAAACGAATCATGAGAGCTAGATTTGTTCCTCTTATTACCAACGTGATCTATTAAATAAGCTTCAGCTTGCTTAGGCAAGATAGTAAGAGTGTATAGGACTACTACCAGAATTACAAATGGGAATATTATGTACTGTGGTATAGAGGAGGCCGAGGAGGCTGCTATGGCTAGATTTATGGGTGGGCTGAACCGTGAGATTTATGATATTCTTAGTTACAAGGAATATAATTCAATCACTCGCTTGTTTCATCTTGCTTGTCATGCTGAAAGAGAAGTGCAGGGACGACGCAAGTGGTCTAGCACGAGAACTAATGTTCCTGCAGGTCGTGCTAACACTTGGTCAACACGGGCTCCATCTACAACAACAAGACAACCGACTGCACCATCCTCCAACAACAACAAGAACCGACCTCCATCTGCCGCGCCGAGTGCCAAGACTTCGAGGTAGCAAAAATCGCACTGTAACCACCAGAGCTCGCTTGCTTGCTTTCGACTGGGAGAACAAGGGATGTGCAATGTCATCAATGCAAAGGGTATGGTCACATGAGGAGTCAATGCCCAAGCAAGCGTGCTGATTATGCGAGACAATGGTGAGTATTCTTCTGCTAGTGATTTGGATGAAGAAACATATGCTATGCTTGCAGCTGACAATGCAGGGAGCGGAGATGATCAAGACCAGGAAGATCACATTGAAGCCAACCATGCTGACCATTATGAAAGCCTCATTGTACAGCGTGCATTGAGTGTCCAGATTGAAAAGGCCGACCAAAATCAGCGGCACAACCTATTCCAAACCAAGTGTGTCATCAAGGAGCGATCATGTCGTGTGATCATTGACGGAGGAAGTTGCAACAACCTTGCAAGTTTGGACATGGTGGAGAAGCTTTCTTTGGAGACAAGATCGCACCCCCAGCCCTACTATGTTCAATGGTTCAACAACATTGGTAAGGTTAAGGTTACACGCTTGGTGAGAGTACAGTTTGCTATTGGTTCCTACCATGATTTTGCTGAATGTGATGTCGCATCTATGCAAGCATGTTCTATATTGTTAGGTAGACCATGGCAATATGATAAAAGTTCATGCATGATGGTAGAACCAACCAAGATTCTTTTGTGCATAAGGGAAGGAAGATTGTATTGCATCCTATGACCCCGATTCCATTCTTAAGGAGGACATTGCTAGAGCTAGTAAGCAAAAGATTGATGAAAATGCTAAAAGAAAACTTCTAGTTCTCGCTTGTGATAACAAAATGAGATTAAGTTGAAAGGTGCATATTTTCTCGCCGCCAAATCGGATGTGAAGGAACTACTTGTTGATGAATCTGTTTGCTATGCCTTAGTTTGCAAGGATGCATTGTTCTCACTTGAGCAGATACTTGTTGTTTTGCCTCCGCCGTGACTAACCTTTTGCAGAGTATGCTGATATTTTTCCTAAGGATATTCCTCCCGGCTTGCCACCAATTCGAGGAATTGAACATCGATTGACCTCATCCTCGAGCCTCTTTGCCCAATCGAGCGCCATATAGGACTAATCCGGAAGAAACTAAGGAGATACAGCCCAAGTGCAAGAACTGCTTGACAAAGGGTACGACGTGAATCTCTTAGTCCTTGTGTTGTTCGGTCCTTTTAGTTCCTAAAAAGGATGGGTCATGGCGCATGTGTGGATTGTAGAGCAATCAATAACATTACCATTAGATATCGCCATCCTATTCCTAGGTTAGATGATATGCTTGATGAATTAAGTGGCTCTACTGTGTTCTCTAAGGTTGATTTATGTAGTGGCTACCACCAAATCCGCATGAAATTAGGTGATGAATAGAAAACAGCTTTCAAAACCAAATTCGGTCTATATGAGTGGTTAGTGATGCCTTTTGGGTTGACTAACGCGCCTAGCACTTTCATGAGACTAATGAATGAAGTTTTGCGTGCTTTCATTGGGAGATTTGTGGTGGTATACTTTGATGATATCTTGATCTATAGCAAATCATTAGAACAACACCTTGCTCATTTGCTGCTGTTTTTGATGCCTTACGAGATGCACGCTTATTTGGTAACCTTGAGAAGTGCACATTTTGCACCGATCGAGTTGCTTTTCTTGGCTATGTTGTTACTCCACAGGGAATTGAAGTTGATCAAGCCAAGGTTGAGGCAATTCAGAGTTGGCCGACTCCTAAAACGGTCGCACAGGTGCGGAGTTTTCTCGGACTTGCAGGATTCTATCGTCGCTTCGTGAAAGATTTCAGTTCGATTGCTACACCGCTGAATGAGTTGTCCAAGAAAGGCGTGGCTTTCCAATGGGGCAAGTCACATGAAGATGCTTTTAACTTGTTGAAGGAGAAGCTAACTCATGCACCATTGCTCCAACTTCTAGACTTTGGTAAGACTTTTGAACTTGAGTGTGATGCTAGTGGTATTGGGATTGGAGGCGTGTTGATCCAAGAAGGTAAGCCAGTCGCTTATTTCAGTGAGAAATTATCTGGGCCTCGTTTGAACTATTCAACTTATGATAAGGAATTGTATGCACTAGTTCAACATTAGAGACTTGGCAACATTATTTGTGGCCCAAAGAGTTTGTTATCCACTCGGATCATCAATCTTTGAAGCACATTCGTAGCCAAAATAAGTTGAACCGTAGGCATGCCTCATGGGTAGAATTCATTGAGTCTTTTCCTTATGTTATCAAACACAAGAAGGGAAGGATAATATTATTATGATGCCTTATCTCGCCGATATACTATGCTTTCACAACTAGACTCTAAAATCTTTGGCTTGGAAACGATCAAAGAGCAATATGCGCTTGATGCTGATTTTAAAGATGTTTTGCTAAATTGTAAGGAAGGAAGAGTCTGGAATAAGTTCATTGTTAATGATGGCTTTGTGTTTCGTTCTAACAAGCTATGCATTCCAATTGGATCTGTTTGTGCGTTGTTACTTCAGAAGCGCATGGAGGAGGACCGATGGGTCACTTTGGTGTGAAGAAAACAGCGGATGTATTGGCCAACCATTTTTATTGGCCAAAAATGAGGCTCGATGTGGAGCGCTATGTCTCTCGCTGCTCTACTTGCAATAAAGCTAAGTCACGATCGAACCCACATGGTTTATATATGCCTCTTCCTGCTCCTAGTGTTCCATGGGAAGATATTTCAATGGACTTTGTTTTAGGCCTACCTAGGACAAAGAGGGGAGGGATAGTATATTTGTTGTCGTGGATCGGTTTTCTAAGATGGCACATTTTATACCTTGTCATAAGAGCGATGATGCTACAAACATTGCTGATTTGTTTTTCAGGAGATAGTTCGCTTACATGGAGTGCCTTCCACAATTGTGTCGCATCGAGATGCTAAATTTTTGAGTCATTTTTAGGACGCTTTGAAAGAAACCGGTACCAAGCTTTTGTTTTCTACTACATGTCATCCTCAAACCGATGGCCGACGGAAGTCGCCAACCGAACGTTATCTACAATGTTGAAAGCCATTTTGAAGAAGAATTTGAAGATGTGGGAAGAGTGCCTACCTCATGTGGAGTTTGCCTACAACCGCTCATTGCATTCTACTACCAAAATGACTCCTTTCCGTGGTATATGGTTTCAATCTCGTGCACCCATTGATATTCTACCTTTACCATATTCTGAAAAAGTAAACTTAGATGTCGCTAAACGTGCTGATTTTGTGCTGAAATTACATGAGACTACTAAGGATAACATTGAGCGATGAATGCTAAATATAGAGCAGCCGGTAATCGTGGTAGAAAGGAGTTAACTTTTGAACCCGGAGATCTTGTTTGGTTGCACTTGAGAAAGGATAGGTTTCTGATTTGCGTAAAGTCTAAATTGATGCCTAGAGCTGATGGTCCTTTTAAAGTTCTTGCTAAGATAAATGATAATGCATACAAGCTTGATTTGCTCGCAGATCACGGCGTAAGCAATTCTTTCAATGTTGCTGATTTGAAGCCGTACATGGGTGATGAAGATGAGCTTGAGTCGAGGACGACTCCATTTCAAGAGGGGGAGGATGATGAGGACATCTCCACAACGGATACAACCAACGCTAACTCATCTCACCAAAATGCACAAGGACCACTCACTCGAGCGCGTGCACGCAAATTAAATTATCAGGTGAAGTCGTTCCTAAGTGTTTCTACTAATGACTTAGTGAATGGAATGCTATTTAATTCTTGCGATCATGTTATTCTTATTAGGAACCTGGGAGAAGAGCCACCAAGTGCAAAGGGACTCGAATCCAAGTCGGAGGCTTGAAGGAACTCCAAGTTAGATTCGGACTCGCAGACAGCATCAACTTCAAACATTCATAACTTTTGATCCAGAGCACTTCTGGAGGCCCACGAGTACAGGATTGAAAGATCTGCTTGTCCTTTTTCAAACGGATCCAAAATCATCTTCAAATTCCTTCCGAGTCAACGGGAAACTGCAAAACAATGGAGATTATTTTTCCTGTCCGAGTCAGTTTGGGCTGCGAGACTTCTAATCCGAGTTGTATTAGTTAGGCCCATGTTAAGGCCTGGTGCTGCATGCCTTGGACTATAAATAGCCGACGCCACCATAATTAGGGTTTGGGTTTTGTTTGATTAGGTTTAGCCATTGCTACCGCTTGTACTCGCAAGCGTCGACTAGACCGCCTGCGCTACTTGTTCATCGGAACCCCAATTTCGAGTGTTCTTGTTTCAGAATTGATCTACCTTCATATTCGCAATTGAGTTGCTTGTTATCTCTTGTTCTTGCTGGTTCTTCGATTGCTTGTAGGAACAAAGACCTGTGGTCGGGTTGATCGCGCTCATGAGATCAATAACCTTCAGGAGGGTGGTGTACCGTCGCTAAGGCGCAACATCGGGTTCGTTGTAGTCGGGCCGCCAACTTCGTCCTCCACCAAATCGACGCTACCGTCTCTCATCGAAAGATCGGGACCCCTAGTTCATATCAATGTGGATGGATGAGATGCTAACATAACAAATACTCAAGCAAAGGAGAATCATGGGTTCTAGGGTTTGCGGGTGGAGTGGTGTTAAGTCAGTGTTAAATGGTTAAAACCTGTTATATTGTTGGGTTGCGGGTTTGCCCATGTATCAATGAGAGAGTAAATCTCAACTCTTGATGTTTCTTGAGGGCTAAGAAGGTCATATAAGGGTGGAGTTTGCTCCAACCATGTATGGCGAGTAAGTGAATCTCAACTCTTAATGAGGTTTCTTGAGAGTCAAGAGTATCATCCAAGGGTAGAAGATGCTCATAGTGTGTTATAAATAGAGGGGTGAAAGGATGCCTCCATGCCAAATCTTATAGAAACATTTTTTTGTTTCCTTATGCTCCTTTGAACTTTGCCCACCAAGAAGTGTTGCTTTTTAACCATTCTTCTTTAAGCAATGCAAGATTTAAGTTCATCTATGTTTTGAAATTTATTTTATTTCTTACATTTTTGCTATGTTTCTATTGGATCTAGCATGCCTATGAGGTTAAGGAATTCATTTAAAACATGTCTCAACATAGCAACATCCATTAGAATTTATTCTTGCTAAGTTGTGCTGCAACATTGAGTTTTTGATTTGAAATCGCTGTTTTTGGAATAGCTTGAACCATTTGCATGAGTAGGCTTATTCTTGTAATTCCTTCTGGAATTGTAATCCTAATGTCATTTCATAGTCATGGTTCAAGCTTCATCATGTTTGGTTTGATAGATCAAAAGTTATTTAGGTTTCTTTGTGGTCAAAGTTTCTAAAATCTCTATTTTTATGTAGCATGAATGTTGAGCTAGATAGGTCACTCATTTGGTCTTTTTTAAATTCCTTTTTAAATCATGACCTGAGGACCTCATCTTGCTATATTTCAAGTTTCCTCAATTTTTGATGAGTAAATCAAAAGTTATTAGGGTTTCTTCGTAGTCAAGTTTTCGAAACATCTGGTTTTGTGCAATGTAGATGTTGAGGTAGATAGGTCTCTCATTTGGACTTTATTTTAAAATTTGTTTTGGAATCATGACCTTGAAGACCTTATATTACTATGATTCTAATTTCATTAATTTTAGATGAGTATTTCTAAAGTTATTCACATTTCGTGATAGCCAAGTTTGATATTTCTGCTCATAAAAGTTGTTGAAATTCCTTTTTCCTTCATTATGTTTTTGGTATTCTTGAACTAGTGTTCTTGAAGAGATTTGCTTCCTAGCACTAGTGTTCTTGAAGAGATTTTTAGGGGAAAATTTTATTTGGCTCCTATTCACCCCCTCTAGTCATCGATTTTGGTATTTTAATGAGACCAATTGATGACAAGTAAGATTACAATGTTCTTGCAGTGTCTCAAGATGGGTCAATTCAACTCCATGTTCTCTAATATGTGTCCATATTATCGCTTTGATATCTCCATATACAGGGCCTGTGAAATGTGGTCACAAACCAATACATGCTAGTGTATTCATATGTGTCATCATATGTTTATTGACTAGGGATCACATTAGAATAATCATCACAAAGCCATATATAGAGTTTCACAAACAAGTCACACACTTGCTAATAAATAATAATGACATTATTCAAGGAAAAAGATAATAAATCATTAACATAAAGAAATATAATAATCTCTATGATTGCCTGTAGAACATATCTTCAATAGTCTCCCACTTGCACAAGAGTCAATCTGTTAAGTATCTTATACTCATAACTCTTGTGTGTGCCTCATGCTTTGGTTGTGTGAGAGGTTTTGTTAACATATCAGTAACATTTGAATCCTTGTACACTTTACATATCTTTATAGCTCCTTTATCCATAATGTCCTAAGTATATGCTTGAATTTTTTATGGGACCTTGCCTCCTTAGCCCGCGTAATGGCTCTGCTATTATTAAAGTAAAGATTCAATAGGTTGGAGGTACTTGGGACCACACCCATTTCAAAAACAAATTTTTTTCGAAAACACCCTTCTTTGTAGCTCTAAAAGCCACAATGTACACGGCCTCCGTCGTAGAATCAGCAACCGTGTCTTGTTTGGAACTTTTCCAATTCACTGCCCCTCCATTCAAAATGTATACAAATCCAGATTGCGAACAAAAATCATCCTTGTTGGTTTGGAAGCTTACATCGGTGTAACCATTTACAACAAGCTTGTCCTTGCTGCCATAAACTAGGAACACATCTTTAGTCCTTCTAAAGTACTTAAGAATGTTTTTAATTACTGTCTAGCGACTTTCATCTAGATCAGACTGGTGTCTACTCATAACACTTAGAGCATATAATACATCGGGTTGAGTACATAATATGGTGTACATGATAGACCCAATGGTTGAAGCATATGGAATCTTACTCATATGATCCCGCTCATCAGTAGTCGAAGGACATTGAGTCTTGCTCAGACTTATTCTGTACGATATAGGCAAGAACCCCTTCTTGGCATCCTGTATGTTGAACATATTTGACACATTATCAATGTAAGTACTCTGGTTTAATCAAATTAGCCTTTTTTCTCTATCTCTATAGATATTTAGGCCCAAGATATATATATTGCTTCTCCTAAGTCCTTCATAGAAAAACTATTTTATAGTGAGGCATTAATAGATTCCAACATAGGATGTCGTTATTCCAGCATAGGAATTGTAACACCCCAGCGCCAAACACACCGCGAATGCTACCAAAAGACCCTAAATGACACTTACTGTAACACCCCGACGCCAATGCGCCACGGATGCTACCAAAACCCTGATTCACTAGCGACACCCCTTGGACCCACTCATGTCCGAAGGGCTTACCGACACACGATAATTCTCCACAAAAAATCACTTGAGCTGAGAATTTCCGAAGAAGGCATAAAAACCTAACACCGCTATGAACTTGACTGCAATCAACCACTAAACTCTAAAACCAATTTAAAGCTAAGTCACCGAAATTTACAAAATTTCGGCATGACCTCCCTAGAAACTAGGACATCCTCTCAGCAGACAGAAAACATTGCAGGTATATGATATCATTCTAGCAGGTTCTTAGTTAACCGATCTCACATCCAATATAAATTAATAACTACTCCACAACGAACAACATATTACAACCTCAATCAATATCACTAGGCTTTACAAATCGATTTAAATAGTTTGATGGTGACCGAAGTCGTCCATGTGCTCTACTCCCATCTCAAGCGAGCCGACTTCAAAGAACCTAAAACACAGAGCAAACAAGCGTGAGCCCAAGACTCAGCAAAGTGCAATCAAGTAAGAAAAGTAATGAATTTGTCTAGAATATAACTGCTTCAAGAGTAAGTAAAAGTTTCTTTAATTTGATAGCCATAAATAAAAGAAGCAATTTGAATTCATATGAAACCAAACATAAGTGCACAACTATTTCATTATTTGACATAACCAAAACTAAATTGAAATCATCCGGTAAAGGAAGCAAGAACTAGCCCCATTTACCACATCCAACTCGAAACATAACTAAATTGTACTCATGCCTCAACAATCATTTCAGGATGAGTCCACGACTCAATACTCAACCCGCATTTCCATTCTCATCAATTAACATTTACTAATTGCAACACACAATGCAATGCTTTTATGCTCTCATCCTTTTCTCATGAATCATAAAATGAATGCACCATGCATGCTCATAATGCACATTGTCATAGCGTATATCGGTATAGTGAGTGCACACCCGTCGGTGTGCACCTCAATCCCAACCATCCGTGGCGGGGCCAACTTTATCGACTCGCTCCCATTCACCATCGATGAATGGGACTACGAGTAGGACTTTTGTGCTCACTACAGTGAGCACCGAGGTTCAAGATCAACATGGGACGCCTCGTCCATCATGAATGCAATTATGCAATTGACGTGAATGCATCTCATCCCTCATTCATTTTCACCACACATAGCCATAACCAATATGGAAGTACCAATTAACTTGCTATTTCCCCAGTGTAATTCATTCGAGAGTAAATAAAGTCATGTGTATAAGCACAACACAAACATGAATATAACACACACATTATCATTTAATCACTTTATCCTTTGCATCAACATAACCATACTCATTTATACAATTCATAAGGCGTTGCAATAATAGAAATTGAATAACTTACCTTCCCATTGCTAACATTCATCCATCCCCATTACCATGCTAAGAACAACTTCTAGATATGCTATTGAACATAACCAAATCATTAGAATATTCATACTTTTATCGCTAGCAAAGCATTTAACACCCTACTAACGCTCTAGGAGATGCACTTGCCTTTAACCTCGGTGAGGAACAGACGGCCCACTGCAGTGCTAGCAACCACCAACCCTAGAGAACAGAAATCCAAGATAGGGCAAGGCACGATTGTCACATTCACAAACTTATCGGAAATTAAAGAAGCAAGGTTACATAAGAGTATAATAATAACACACTACTCGATGTGGGACTTCATACATTTCAAGATTAACCATTGAATGGCAACCTTCCTCAAATTTCTCTAGGAAACCAGCAACCTAGCGATCGGCGTTCTCCACCCACTCTTCCAGGAGTTTTGCTACTAAACTCCACTAGGAATACGCATATACTTCTCTCAGGACATATAAACAGGTAAACTTCACAAGGTTAAGTTTCTTGGTTCAAGCTAACAAATGTAAAGCATTATCTATACTTGAATTGCGAATGTTCAATAACTAAGCTAGGACTTGTGTCAATGAGGAAGCGTCTCTGATACTGGTTACCATGATCATCATTAGATTTATAAGTGACTGGCATATCAAGCAATGGCCCTAAAGTGACAACTACCATATACCAGTATAGCATGCACAACCATGAATACTAGGCTCTAATCCAATAATAAAAAACAAACTAGACAATTATATAATGCTCACGACGAGCATTTCCACATTTTTTTTAGAATCCCATCATGGCTCATCTACAAGAAAATCTGCTATACATCAATGCTAACCACATCAAAGAAAAATAACACAGAACATATACTCTACTTCAAATATGCCAGTACCTCAAGCTCACAATTTAATGGGAATCAAAATCGCAGGCAATACCAATTCATTCTCATGAAAGCCTAGCTAGGCATTAACACAAACACCTTGCATGCAAGGAAAAATACCTAGGCTAGACTACCTCAAAGCACATCCATGGAGGAAGGAGGGAGATGGGGGAGGTGCAAGGCCGGAGGGTGGCTCATCACCGGCCAGAGGTGCCAGAGAAATCCAAGGGACCGCTGGTCAGAATCGCTGCTGCTGGTCAGGTTGCCAAGGCTTCTTGCTGCTGGCCAAGGCCTACTACTCAGGGAAAAGGAGGAGATGGGCGCCGGCCAAAAGGGGAGGAGCCGACTTGGCTACTGGGGGGAGGCGCAGGGAAGGAGCACAGGGTGGTGTCGGCAAGCTTGGCTAGAGAGAAGCGCCGGCAGGGGAGGTGGTCGGCCGGCTAGGCGCGGCCAGAGCCAAGACAAAGGGAGCCGGAGGCGAGCCGAGACTGAGATGCTGGGCTCGAGTCGGCCGGGAGGGGAGCAGGGGCGCCTGGAGGAGCTCGGGCCAGGGAGCGTCGCCCAGGCTGGAGTCAGGAGGGGAAGAAAAACTAGAGGCGCAGGAGCTTGGCTGGTTGGGGAAAATATCCTGCCTCCAAGAATCTTAGCCACACAATAGAAGAGAGAGAGAGGTTAGGTGAGGGAGGGAAATTCCAAAAAAACCCCTCCAAACCCAAGCCCATGTTATAACCAATAGCGCGAACCAAATAAAATTTCACTTCTTGGCGTGAAATGACAACTGTCAAGAAAATACAACTTACTGCCAAACAATACAGCTCAAAAGATACTTCAACCGAAAAACTAGCGCAACATCCAAAACCTTTACTGAAAGCTTCGAAAACGCGATAATATATTTTTTTTCCAGATACAAATCCCTGAATCACGAACGTGGAATCATTACCGGCCGAAACCCTAGCAAAAGAGATTTGCGGCATTACAGGAATGTCAATCCCAATAAATAATATGTCATCCATGTACAAGATCAGAATTACATGTGCACTCCCACTAACCCTTTTTATACACAAAGTTCTTCTATGTTGTTATGAAGCCAAACCCATTGACTATCTCGTCAAAACAAATATTCCAACTGCGAGATGTTTGCTTCAACCCATAAATGGATTTTTGAAGTTTGTATATTTTACTAGCATTCTTTGGATTGATAAAAACCCTCAGGTTATGTCATGTATACATCCTTACTTTGGTTTCCATTAAGCAAAGCCATTTCGATTTGCCATATCTCATAATCAAAATATGCAACAATAGTTAGAATGGTCGATATAGATTTAAGCATCGCTACCGGTGAGAAAGTCTCGTCATAGTCAACTCCTTGAACTTGTAGAAACACCTTTGCGACAAGTCGAGCTTTATAGATGTGAACATTTCCATCCAAATCAATCTTTTTCTTATAGACCCATTTGCATTCGATGGTTTTTACACTGTCAGGCAGATTGACCAGGTTCCAAACCAGATTGTCAACCAAGGATTCTATCTTGGATCTCATGGCTCTAAGCCATTTCTGATAGTCTTGGCCCATCATCACTTATAAGTCGTAGTTTAATTACTGTCAACAACAATATATCATGTGAATTCGAGCAAGTACTTTGCGTGGCCTATCCAACATTTGTGGCATTAGTGCCTCCTTGATAGAGATCCCTCGAACTAGAGTTTTCTCGACCATAGGTTCCTCAACCAGATACTCGTTGATAGGGGCGTCTTCAATGGAGTCTCTCAAACTTCTTCGAGTTGCACATTTATTCCATTTGCCTTTTGTGAGGGAAACTCTTTCTCTAGAAAGATATTATTCTAAGTGACAAACACTTTGCCCTCTTCTTGATTGTAGAAGCAATATCCTAATGTTTCCATAGGATATCCCACGAAAAATTATTTATCAGATTTAGGTGTGAGTTTGTTGAACATCTGACATTTAACATAAACATTACAACCCCAAATTTTCAAAAAAGATAAATTGGGAATCTTCCTAGTCCATATCTCATATGGTGTCTTATCTACAGATTTGATGGTACTCTATTTAGTGTGAAAACTATAGTTTCTAAAATGTAAACCCAAAAAGATAGTAGTAGATCTGACTAACACATCATTAACTGAACCATGTCTAACAAGCTTTGGTTACACTGCTCGAACACCCATTCCTTTGAGGCATTCTTTGAGGTGTAAGTTGTAGAATAATTTCGCAACTCTTTAGATGATCATTAAACTCGTGACTCAAATATTTACGTCCACAATCAGTTTGTAGAAACTTGATTTTCTTGCCATGTTGATTTTGTACTCATTTTAGAATTTCTTGAACTTTTCAAAAGTTTTTGACTTGTACCTCATCAAGTCAACATAACCGTATCTGCTATAGTCATCGATAAAAGTAATGAAGCACTGAAAACCACCTCTAGCTATCATACTCATTTATCCACATACCTCAGTATGTACGAGTTTGAAAAAGTCAGACGCCCTCTCACAATGCCCAATGAAACGTGTCTTGGTCTCTTACCAAGTATACAAGTCACATTTCAAATGAATCAAAATCAAATGATTTTAGAAGACCATCTCTATAGAACTTCATCCTGCGTTTCTCACTAATATAACCCAAGCGACAGTGCCAAAAGTAAGTGGGATTCAAATCATTGGACCAAAACCTCTTAGCATCAATATTATAGATATGTGCATCATTAAGAATTAAAATAAACAACCCATTCATAACATGAGCATAGCCATAAAACATCTTATTCAAAATTATAAAACAACCATTGTCCTCAATAATAAAATTATAACCCACTGCCAACAAACATAAGGCAGAGATAATGTTTCTGTTTAATACTGGAACATAATAACAATTATTTAATTCCACAATAAATCCTAAAGATAAAATAGTGGCAAGGTACCGACGGCCAATGCAGCAACCCTTGCTTTATTCCTGAAGCAGAGATCAATCTTGCCTCTTACAACGCTCCTACTCTTTATCAACCCCTACATTGAATTGCAAATATGAGCAATAGATCCGGTTCAAATACCCAAGGGTTAATAGGAGAATCAACAAGGAAGACATCTATAATATTAATACCTGAAGTGGATGACTTAGCTCCACCATTCTTTTTTAGGTTTGCCAAGTACTTTTTGCAATTCCTCTTCCAATGGCCTAACTCTTTGCAATAGAAGCATTCACTCTCTCAAATAGGGCTAGACTTGGGTTTAGGATTAAGCTTGTTGCTAGGGATCTTATCCAAAGTTTTAGTCTTATCTTTTCCATTAGTCTTAGCCTTCTTTTTGAAGTTAATACTTTTCTTCAACATCATCACATGAC
>JAYEVE010000564.1:0-150422 GCA_036346375.1 Guadua angustifolia | reverse complement strand
TATTCGAGCTGAGCTCTCATTGCCTTTGACGAGTAGACGGACTCGGCTCGCTCGAACCTCGAGCCTCGAGCACCCGACTGAGCCGTCGACATGTGGCCCTCATTGCGTTCAAATCCTAAGCGATGGCTGACCCTCAAATCCTCAATGGTGCCTTTTTGCCTCAAATCCCAATTTATTGATTAGAAGACTCGAGAAAAATGCTATAATTAAGCAAAAGTTAAGATCTGCTATGCGTAGATTAGTATCTCTGAAATGGTTATCATGCTTATGGAAACTATATATGACTAGTGTATATATAGTGTGCAACTTTATGAGTTGCATTGTTCTTATGGGAGCACCCTTGCACCAATTGTTTTGTATCTTGTTTATGGACCATTTGAATGGCTAATGTAGCGAATTTGCTGCTACCAACCACAGATCACTCTGATTTGTTACATTAAGGTATCTTGTGATGCTACTTCCATATTATTTCAAAGTTATCAATGTTATTTGTTTCATAACAATGCCATCAATATTATTTATTTCTTATCTTATCCACAGTGCAGAGCCTATCGAGCCAGGCGAGCCATCGCGGCTCGGGCTCATCGTTAGTGAGCGAGCCAAGCAGGGCTCGGGCTCGGCTCGTTGTCTGTCGGTGGGAGCCGAAAGCTTGGCCGAGTTCGAGCGATTGCAGAGCCTCGAGCTTAATTTCCAACCCTAATAGAATCAATTCAATTCTGAATTGGTCTCTCAAATAGAGACGAACTGCTGTTTAACCTCTGGCTCAAATATTTTTGTATGCGGTCCATGCCGAGAAGGATGCCAAGTCGCTGACGAATGCGTGGATAGTTGGAGTAGGTGGGTCCCATGTATTAGTGTGATCGAATCCAAATGCCAGATTCCTTGTCATCTCCCAACCCAACTACTCTTGGATATTTCTCTGCTTACCTGCCACTCAGGAAGAAGGTTGATTCCGATCTCAGAATCAAAGCTGAGCTCCAGCCAGATCGTTTATTATGATAAACTAGCACGTTGCAGTCAGACGATGACATTGAGGCAAAAGCAACCGCAAAAGTTTTTCCGACAGAAAACAATTGTGGTAGAAGTCTGTCGGGAAAAATATTTGTCGACGGATATATTTTTGACGGATGATCGACATTGTTATAAGACTTTTGCGAGATAGATATACTTTTCCGATGCGAGACTTTTCCGAAGCCAGATAGTCGAGGTAGACTTTTGCTGAAGCGAGATAGTCTAACGATAAACCATATTGGTGTGAATTCCATTAATTTCTCGGATAGAAAACAATGATAAACACATTATTGTGGAGAATATTATAAATCAAGCGATAATTAATTCATATTTTCACCACATCACGATGAAAATGATTCAATTAAAACATCCATTCAACACAACAAGCTGGAACATCAAAATACATCATTCCATTTCCTTAGTATAAATGGCAGACATGGACAAGCAGACATGAGGCCAACTCCAAGTATCTTGTTAGGCCGCATGCAACTAGAATATACAAATTTGTCTAAAACCCCAAAATTCCTACATTTAACAATCAATCCTTTACAAAATTCAACCCTGCTGGATCTTGAAAGCCAGAGTCAAGTACATACAAAATGATCAGTTAGCATAATATGACTAGTTGTTTTAAACAAAAGCATCTGTATATGATGGTAACACCAACTTTCTAGGTCCTTGCAATTCTTCCTGTAAAAAAAAGAAACACTTCAAAATTAGTTCATATGATTTTGTTTTTGGACAACAACATGCATTTAATACTTGAATAACTATCGGTCAAAATTACATCTAGAAGACGGGGAAAAATCAAAATTGAATTATCACATGAAGCAGAGGATATGGTACAATTGATAACTAATGATCAAGTGGTGACACTAGTATACTGAAGGCTAGGACCCAGAAGTTTGTGATACCCATAGGTCTGTCAACTTGGGACCTCTCACTTAAAAACAGAAACAATGAGAAACATGAGAAAGTATCCATGCATCAGTTACAATATGTAAAATCTTGATATAGGCATATTCATGTAAATTTTTGTAAAATGAAAATCAATTTGATAATCAAGAATTGAAGACGGCAAATTTTTAAATGCACAATGAAATATTAGAAGCATTGCACATATTACCTTTCACTAAATCAGTTGAGTATGACTTCTAAAACTTCCCAACTAAAGAAGCATAGAAAGGTTTTGCTTTCGCAGGTGGCATAGCCACATGAAAATCTGGCTTGTTAGCATGCAAAGATATCCTTGTTTCTTGTTGAAGTAAATTGCCCACGATTCATCAACAGCTAATCAAGTTTTTGGTTGAAAGTGTAAAAAACTAAATTTGTTATCAAAGGCAATGGTTAGTGATCATTCGTAGAAGTAGACATGCACATGCACACGCCATGTCAGTCACCCCTAACACAAGTGGTTCCCATAAAACATTTTCATCTGATTGATGTAATCGCTAAAATAAGTGAACACGGAGCCACTTTGTCACTACTTCATTGCTCGTAAGATTCAGTAAAATTTGCTTACTCTTCACGTATCTCGCTCAGTACATTCGCACATTTGCATGATGCATGTGTGCATTGAACCACAATTTATTGTTCTATCTTTCATGAAGAGACTCCTCTTTAGCAAGCGTTGCAAGTTTGTGAAGCCAACAAAAAATGTGCATATAGAGCACGAGGCCAGGCCACCAAGGTAAGGACGACATATTACACCAATATTTGTTTTCAAGGGTAACAACTATAAATAGGGGCAAGGGCAAATACAAACAGAAGAGCTTGCAACCCGTAGATTTGAATCTTGAGCTTGGAATGGATCAATTTGATAACAAGTTGCAATTTTAAGGAAAAATAATTGCAGACCACTTTGAGTTCATTTTGTGGGTGTGACAGTTTACTGTAGCTATTAGTTCTGAAATGAACTTAGAATCCATTAATATGATTCAAGACCTCGAAATTTCTAGGCATGCTTTAGTACAAAAGGAGAAAATAATAATATGGAAAATAGGAGGTATCTTGAGAAGCAAGAACAAGTTGAGAAAACTAGATTTCTCTACTAGTCTTCTTTAGATTATGATTTAGATACTTTATTGTTGTCTCATCGGGGAAAAAATGAGGAAAAAACATGCTGATTGATTCTACACACAAAGGCTGATTTTTCATCCCATCTAAAACCATCTTGTCCTTCAAACAAGGCATTTGATAAAAAAGAGCCACTTCACGGCACACATTTATCATGGCGTGTGCCATCTTGAGAGGTGTTCGGTAATTTAGAATGGGGAGGCCTTTTTGTTTTGAGTGATATTGGAGGATGTTTTGATTGTTCTTTTCTTACATTGCATGTAGCCGCCCATGAGTCTTGAGTTTTATCTCTAATTAAAGTCGCCCTTGTCAAAAACATAGATTATAAGGTGGCAAATGTAAAGCCCTTGCTCTCTTTCTCCTCTGTATGCCTTAAGTCTAGGTGTTGCTAGGAAAGCATATATTTTTGTACTTGCTTGACCCAGTTATAATGTTTGGTGAGAATTTTTTTCATGCACATTTAAATCTCAAGCCATGTATACAACAAAATGGACTCATCCATGAAGAATATCTGGAGAACTTATGTATTCCACAACAAAATATCATAGCACATTGTACTCATGATCACCACAACTAATCTACTAGATCGAAATATAGATTGATCTTAATATGTTTGCGGTGATGGATTTTCAAAGTCAATAATGTAGCTAAAGAAAAAGTGATGGATTTGCACAAGAAGAAATGTAAAGTTTTGATTAAAGTACACGCAATTTGAGATGCGCTTTCTTCTTCTTGTCCTTTATCTACCAAGTTATTAGTAGTTAGCAACTAAAGTTCAACCATTACACTCATCAAAATGGAAATATTGTGCGGTGTAGATTATTACCCTCTTGTGTGTACATAGCGGACGGTTGTGAGCATCACCTATATTTTCTATACCATCATATGGGCGTGGCAGCAGAACATCTCTTTTGAATGGAGCGATCCGACAACTTCATAATATTCCGTCCAAGGCGTTGATCTCCCACTCACGGTATTTGGGTCGGTTGAGGTAATTGTAGCCTTAGCAGGGGATATCTCTCACAAGAGCATACAATATTACATCCCTACCAACCTAAAGAATATATTGCAGTTTCAAAGAGTTAAAAAGAATAATAGACATTCAAGACATAAATTGAAAGTGTGTATGAAAAGGAGGACAACATTACAGCGCTGTCATCTTCATTGTGAGAGGCTTCATGTGGTCCATGTCTTTGTGTTAGAGCTACAACTTTGTTGTTCACTTGTTGATGAGCTAGCATTTCCATCTGAAACCTTGTTGGTGTTTTTCGTTGTGTTCGGGTGTGCCCACATCTTGAGAGTTGGTCCCAAACCTAAAACACGAACCGCCCTCTTCGCTCCTTTTCTCCACACACATGTGCGTACAAATCTCCCTCTTGAATACTTCTTTCCTTCAATTGAGGGGTGGTTTCTGCAGCTTCTTCAAGTTGGTTACGCAAACAAGATGTATATGTATGTATTACTAGCCAATAATATTCCATATACATGTATTGATCATACACAAGCATACAATTATTGGTACGTTATACATTTGTAGAATCTCCATTTTTACGTGTATGTACTTTAATAAAGACTTCATCTCTCGAAGCGGGATGCCCTTGTTCTTTACCCTACAAGCATTTTTGAAGTAATTAAGATGGCCTAAACATTTAATCTTGAACCAATTTTGGAAGAGGTACTTTAGTTTACCAATTCATGCCCAACACGGGCATAACTCTTCTTGCCGGCCGTATGAAACAAAGTTAACTTCCCACGGTTTTCTTTGCCTCTAATCATCTGAGCTGTTATATCAACACGAAGGAAAATCGACATACTCATAACAATCTTGATGTGCAATTGGAATGAGAGGTCACAAGACCATAGCAAACATACACATTAGCATAGTAGGGACTTACTTGTATACAGGAGACTTCCAATAATGGATAAGCCACTCCCAATCAATTTGGATTAACTGTTTTTGGACATTTTGCTAAGAGTTCCTCATCGATCAATGTTTCATCAAAATACTTCTTCTTTAGAGTCGCCTTATATTCCTTCCATTTTGTTCTTGATGTTGCTACAACATATTGGAAAGCAGCTGCATCTAGGTTATAATATTTCTGTTTGAACATGAAGAAAGAAGTGATTCAACAAAAAAGTAGTGAACAAAACAAGAATATGAATAATATTCTATTGCTATACCTTTACATTAGTCCACACTAGAAACTTCTTATCGGGATCGACAAGTCTCCGGTCATCACATGTGGCTGGTATATGCTTTCTCACCATTGTTCCAACAAATGAAGCAAATTCTTTAGTATTGTCTCCAGCAGTTTGACCGTATTCATTGAGGGCAATTTTAATTGGAGGCTCTTGACCCTTGCATATATATTTTGCTTTAAGGTGATACCCTTCCTTTCCTCTTCGTTTCTTTGCCCAAGTAATACTGCGGTATTTCCTCTTCTAAGGGTTGATGTTCATGATCTTCACCATTGGGTTCCTCTTCATTCTCAGTAGTGTTTCTTCTTGACTTGGACCTCAAATTAGGACCTCCATTAGCTACTTCACTTGTGTGTTGAGTTGTCTATGAGAAGTTGCATAGTAAGTCAAGTGTATGAGTAATGAATGTCTATGGATTTTACATGGATAAACATGGAATCAGCGAATGAATTTTATATGGAATACTTCAATTCAACAAGAATCAGGAAAAACTTTAATTTCTGGCTTCCCGCTCTCATACATACAGAATTCAGCTACTACTTTAAGGGACTCATTTCTTCTAAAAGACTCTGTTCTTCAGAGAATTGAAGAAGTCTTAGAAGACCTAGATTTTCTAGAGCAATCTCTAGTGAAGAGGAACAGTCTTATACAGAAATGGGAAGAAGTCCTTGGTCACGTTAGCATTCCCCACAATTCATAATCTTTGGAACGAGAAGATAGGATAACTTGGCGAGAGGTTGTTGCTATAAAAATGAGAAGAATTCTTCTCACAAAGCACAGGAAGCGCAATCTCACATATATCCTCATTACACAACAAGTTCTATAATACAGAATGGGCGATAAGTAAAAAGTTTCTACCTTTTAAGCGTGATTTGGTCATGGAGTATGTTCGATTACATAGCGAGATGGCATATGTAAACTGCAATTTCTGATATATTAGATATTGTCACATGCATTTCTCTCATCATATATATTTTAACAATGCAGGTCAGAAGTTTCCAGGTTTCTAGGTAAGGGACTTGCTCATAGATTAGCACCATAAATCAATAAATCAACAAAACGATAAATCAATCTTAACAATTGTGATCTTTCTACCTTAAAATTTATGAAAACACCATAAATCAATAAATCAACAAAACAATTCAGTTTAAGCAACCTGCCTATTCATCATTTCAAAGAGGTAAAGAGTATTGCAAACATAAACACACAACTCAGAAGGACACATGAACATAGATTAGAGAGAAAAAACAATTTCTTTGGAAATAGATACATAACCTTTGCTAATTTATTGGCTCGATATGATGAGCTAGCTCCGTACGGCACTGTAGTGTTGACAGTCTGGATATTAAGAGATTGTAGCGACTTTTGTTTCTTGCAATGTTTGCATTCCTCTCTAGTTCATACTCATTGAGCTCTCCATCTTTATCCTTTCCTTGTCTTTCCATTTTTCTCTGAAACATGATAGAAAGAGTTAGCAATCGTTACTTAATTAGTGATAATACAAGCAGATCTTGGGAGGCTTACTTTTTGTATCTTTTCATCAACAATAATTCCATCTATGTCTGTCCTAACACAATCGGTACCTCCAGTTCAACATTCACGATTAAATTGGTGTCTAGGTTGAGGCAATGGATCACTTATTTCATAACTATTATCTAAATTTTCATCATCATCTCGGCGCATATCATAAAAGTCTCGTGGTTTTGAATGAACAATAGCAAGCCATTCAATATGAATGGGATCTTTAACGTAGTAAACTTGAGTTGCACGGAAGCTAAAATGAATGGCTCATCGATATCTTCTCACGGTATTGAATAAATGCTTAAAATTGGCGAAGTGACCCCAAATTGATCGGTTTTACCCATTTGTCTTCGATCGTTGTCAACCCAATCACATTTGAAGAGAACCACATTTCCCTTATGGTCATAGTCGACTCAATAATTTCCTTTATAATACCATAATCGTCTTCTTTCCTATTATGGGATTGTCATTGTTTCCCCTTTCAAAACATGAAATTTGTGCATCTAGAGCTACTCCACTACATTGAACTGGCCTACCCTCATCGTAGGACTGTGTATGGAAACTAAGTCCATTTATTGTGTAGCTACTATACTTGCGTGCAACTATGTTTGGCTCTTTTGCTAAAATCCTTATCTCTTCCGATGCTTCCTCATCCGATTCGCCTTTGTACATATTGAGTATTATTATTAAGCTGAAATGGAATTCCATTTGAATTTTCATATTAGCACGATCATGTGTCTACTTAGATGCAACCTAAACCACTCATGAAAGGTCGATAATGTGCCGGCTGATTTCTAGTTTATTCGAACACCAAGCGAGGAAAGATAGTCACAATGCTTCTTTGCAAAGGTTAAAATTACTCCTTAAACAATTAAGGATCTGAAGCATATAGCACTAAAATAATTTGGATATCTTACTTCAAATAAGGTTCTATCTTGTCGTAGTTGAACAAGACATACTTATGTGCTTGAAGCCAAGTCTTGTGGTCTAATGTCACATTGCATTTGCCGACCAATCCTTGGCCAATTTTGTGGAAGAAAGGAGTAGTATTGCTGATTTCCGTATGCACACCGTCATCATTTCTAACTTGTCGATTAAACGAGTCTCACCTTGTAGATACTTGAGAACAAAATGTAAGACTCTCATCAAACAAATAGCTCTCATGATCGATCCCTCTGGGTGACTTCTAGTGCGAACATAACCCTTGCACCTCATCAAATACCTATGAAGACAAGAGCATATGGTATTTGCAGATTTTTAGTAATGATACACTTTTGTTGGTACAAAAAATTTAAAAATTACCTCTCAACAGGGTACATGTTTCGAAAATGTATCGGACCAGCTGTTCTTGCTTGGGCAGGAAGATGAACCATTAAGTGTACCATAAGATCAAAAAATGATGGGAGGAATATAGTCTCGAGAATGCATAAGGTCTCAGCTATTTTAGCTTCTAATTTTTGCATATCACTTATGTGAATAACGAGGAGTATATTTTCTTGAAAAAATTGCTTACGAATCAATGCGACCTTGACTTTTTACGCAATATTCTTCTATGACAAGCGGTAGTAAATGTTGTAGAAGAATATGGTTGTCATGGCTCTTTAGCCCAATTATCTTTTCTCATTAACAAGGACATTCGGCGTATGTCGGATGCATAACCATCGAGAAACTTAACTCCTTTTAATACTTCACAAAATAACTTCTTCTCAATGAACTCATTGAGTAAGGTCTTTGAGGTAAATAAAATTTGTCTTGTACTTCAACGGGATGAAGATCCTTCTAATATCTAGAGGCGAAGGTCCAAGCGAGAATTCAAATTGTCCTTAGATTTACCATCAATTCCCAAAAGCGTATTAATTATATTATCACAGACATTCTTCTCTATGTGCATGACATCTAAATTATGTATAGCATATGAGAAGTCTTTCAATACGGCAACTTGAGCAGAATAGACCTCCTTTTCCAAATGATCAATGGCTCACCCTCCTTGTTCTTACCTTTTTGTCTATTTCTTCCCAGATGGATCCTTCAAAAACCGTATGAATATTTTCTGTTTGCATCAAAATCTCCTCCCAGAAAGTGGAGCGGTCTTGGCCTAAGCTCGGTTTACCATCAAATGATTGACATCAAACCTAAACCTATGGTTTGCTGTAAGAACCTCGGTGACCCATATAGCAAGACTTGGCACCATGTTTTAGTCGAAAAGAACATGTATATGGGTGGCATTCAAGGCATCTTTCTTGCACGAAATAACATAACGGACACATAGCCTAGACCACGATGTCGGTAATTGTGCATAATATGGCCGCATACGCAATTGGAAATACTCACCCTTGGAAGCATCAAATGTTCTAACACCATTAACAAACATATCTATCATATCATCAACCAAGGGCTCAAGATAAACATCCATATCCTTTGCCGGGGAGCTTTTAGTCGAGGAATCAACAATGAGAGGATAAAATTTGGTTGCTTCATACACATCCAAGGTGGAAAGTTATAAGGAATTAAAATAACAGGCCAAATGCTGTAACTAATATTCATGGACTTAAATGGATTGAAACCATCAGTAGCTAAAGCAAGTCTAATATTGTGACTATCTGAAGCAAACTCTGGATGTCTATGGTCAAAATCCTTCCAAAGTGGAGAATCTGCTTTGGATGCCTAAGCAAACGAATCTTTAGTGCGCTCTTCATCATGCCATCTTGTGTGAGTTGCTGTTCTAGAGGACACAAACAACCTCTGAAGCCTTTTCTTTATAGGAAAATAGCGAAGAACTTTGTTAGGAACCTTGTGTACACGTTTCCCATCTAACCTCTTCTTTTACGATTTCCAACGTGAGGTTCCACATGTTGGACAGACAATCGACATTAGCATGGTCCTTCAAAAGAAATGCAATCATTTTGACATGCATGAATGCTAACATACCCAAGCCCTAGGCATTTCACAATTTTCTTAGATTAGTTGTAGTTTTTAGGTAGTCTTGACCCCTCGGTGAAAGTATCTTTTAGAAGATTTAGTAGTCGATCAAAGCTTTTATCGGACCATCCACCAAGCGGTTTAATATGGAGCAATCTAACAAGGAAGCATAACTTTGAAGTTCTTGCACCTGGATATAGCTCTTGACCATAGTCATTTGCCAAGCTGTTGGAGAGGTTCTAAATCTTCATGGGGCTCTTGTAAACCACCATCATCCTCAAAATCCCCTATCATCTAAACCACATGCTAAGTCATGAAGCAAATCGAAATATCATCATCTTCGTCCGACTTCTCTCCAAAGTTGGCTTTGATCATGATCATGACTATTAACAAAAGAGAGCTGGCGTCTCCATGAAACATGTGTTTTTTGTACTCTTCTACAAATCCCTCACATATCAAGTGCTCACGCACTTCGCTTTCCCCTCTCCAAATGGCATTCACACATTTTACACAAGGGCACATATTTTGTTTCCTTTCGCTGAATTTCTAAATGTAGAAGCTACGAATCTGTTTACCCCTTCTACATAGACCTTTGTGTGCCTACATGCGGTATATATGCAGCATGTTAGTTTAAATATTGCCTACTGCTAACATGTGATAACTATATAAAAGAATTGTGTTGTACCTAGGCTCATCCATCCACAGTTATCCATAAAGGATTTTTACCACTATGTCAACAAGCTATCTAATTTGAGGTGTACTAGGTTATAAGTGTAGACATATCGGTGCAAAGAATCAACCAAATAATATCAAAATTAGACAACACTATTGAATTGCGTCATTACGTGGCATGAAACATATATAGACACTGAAAAAGTGAAGATAAGGAGGAAGTTCACAACAATAGAGATTTCTTACAGACAGTGTTATTTGTTGAGAGGTAGCTCTGTAACCGAGATTCTATGACTCTAAGCAATGAGTAAGCACGGCTATGTTCTTCCTTTCAAGTTGGCAAGCAATCTCCGAGCGGGTGTGCAGCAAGTGATTCACCAAGTGATTGATGAGCGCAAAATGAATAAAATGGCACCATGGTCGAGAAGAAAACACAAGGGCGTACAAGGATATAATCATAAGTCGAGCGAGATAACGATCTTATGAGAAAAGCGATTACTGTTGAAGATCAAACTTCAACAAACTTGTAAACTTGGTGTTTCTATCGCCCGATAAAAGGCGGTGGTGAAGGTGATCTCGGCGTGTATTGGTGCACTGATAGCAACACATTATCATTTCTTTTATCGACAAAGCGCATACGCATGTCTAGGCTTCTTGAGGAGCACTACTTGTAAGCGATGTGATGTCAAATGATAAAATAAACACTTGTCGAGTTTACCTTACATTATTTTTCCTTTGCTTTAGCATCTTTATTAGTTTTCTTTTAGCTTTCTTCCATTTTACATATTATCTCTTTCACATCTTCATTTGTTTTAATTGTTTTAGCTTTCTTCCGTTTTACATATTATCTCACTCTCCTAGATCCAATGCTACATCCAGTCATACACCACATGGTTTGATCTTGGATGGTCGAAAAGTTGAACTAAGCTATGTAAGCCCATTAGCCTAGGTTAGTTCATGTGGCATATGTAAGACTTGCATATATCACATTCAATAATGAATAAGATGTACAATTGTGAATAGCTCTAAAGTGAAAAAATCTTAAGGGGCAAGCGGTGGAGAATAATACAAGTTTGACAACACTGTACTTGAGTCATTAACTCAACATGACAAGTATTTTATGTGTATAAACAATCATTAGTAAACAATAAAAATAGGATCATGAAATAGCATGTGAATTCAGATATTCAAATCACGAATGCAAGCGTTGCTACCACCTTTTCCTCAAACCTCTAAACAAAGTCGGCACAATTGTGGTAACCCTCCCCTCCACTTATAGAAAAAATTACCTATCAATAGTCTGTTGAGCTCTGAACACAGGAATACTTCCAATGAAGAATTAATGGTCAAACCACTCTATATCGTAAGATAAATCTTTTAGAAAAAGTAATTAGCTTCTCTAAAAAGTAAACTTCAATAGACAATATCCACTCATTCTTTTCAAATCCAGATGGGGACACGGCAATAGTTTCAACAATTCTTCAATAGATCGCTTTGCAAGGTGGCAAATAAATCTTAATAGCGAGAAAGAACATGTGGCAAACCTTCTACCACTTTAATTAAGGTCATTCAAGCAAACCACTTGCTCAACATAACATTTTAGATAAGAATGTGCAGCAAGACTTTTAGAGTTGAGGAGAAGTCATAAGCGAGAGCGAATCGGGTTAATGAAACAACAACTTTTGCTCCAAATAGGTAACAGAATGTTAGGGGAAAAAGTAGGGCGATAAACAAAGAAAATTGGAAGTCACATCCGTATTGTTGTATGGAATGTCATTCAACACTAAGAGGTGGAAGAGCAGAAATGGACATAATTTTCCCCATGTAATTTTAATTGTGTTCTCCCCAAAGTGGAGAAAAATGGAAATGAATAAAAAAGCATACGTAACCAAGCTAGAGCTTCAACATTATTATCTCTTTGATTTTATCTCATCTTCGTTGTTATACAGAAGGTTCATATAAAATCTTCTCCCTAAGAAAATTAAACAAATCATTCTCTGCAGACTACATTCAAGAAGAATGAAAAAAGCCATTGTCATTGAAAAACTAAGAGATCAAACATAAACTAGCATGATAAACTTACCATCGAGATCTCCTTTGTATCTTTGAACAAAGCGAATACTAAGAGGCATATCCGGAAAAAAGATATATGATATATCACTAGGGCTGAGATTGAAAAAAGAACAGGTAAGTAGTAGTTGTTATAAAGACCATGATAACTCGGGATAGCAGATAAAGAATGGCAAACTTATGAATGCCCAACAAGCGAAGTAGGAATAATCCTAGTTGTGTTTTGAATCATTCATATCCATGATGCGATGTGGTGAGGAAAATGAAAACTTTCAAACAAATACAAAAACAATACATCTAAAAGTTTCAATAAAATATATTGACATGAACTTCCATTGGAAGTATGAACCAAATTATGTCGGCGAAATTATGGCAAACTTGATTGAGCAATACTCAAAATTCTATGATTTACCTTGTCGGCTGGCCTTGACTCGAGACAAGCGGTGGCGGCGAAGCGGCCTTGAGCGAGGGCAGCGTGGGGATAGTCGCGAAGCGAGGCGAGGCGGTGGCGTGAGGCAGTCTTGAGGCAGTGGCGGCGGCGTGGGGGCATGTAGCGGATAAGCGTGAGGATAAGCGGCGTTGGGGCAGCAGGAAAAAGCGGCGGCAAAAAGCGTCGGCGAAACGCAATAGCTAAGCGATGGCGAAGCGGCGAGGCGGGGAAAGCGTGGGGGCGGCGGCAGGAAAGCGCGTGGGAAGCGATGGGATTTGGGGATTTTGGCGAAGAGCGTGTGATGTACTGCTGAAACCTAGCGATCTTTTGCTCTCCGCGAATCTTGCAGCGCATTAATTTTTTTCGCTCCTAGACATTTGCCGACATATAGTTAGTTATGACATTTTACCGACGGATAGTTTGATCCACAATATGACATTTACCGACACATAATTAGTCCTTAATACATGTATAATTGCCGACGACAATCGACTCGAAAAGAAGTATTGCAAGCAGATAATGCATTGCGTAACTTTGCCGACAGATAGTTTGTTGGTGATCGCGATTATTCCGGCGGACATCGGCGGTAATATTGTGTCATGGTGTAGTGACTCTGGCGGCGAAAATAGGGCGTAATAACGGGCCGTCCCTTGCGTACCAGATCCTCGCCGCCGAAAAAAGTTGCCGCGTAGCTTGCCTCACTCCGATCCGTCGCGCGCCACCCGCGAGCCGCCGTCCCTGCGCCGACCGCCATGCATGGCCAGCGCGCCCTCGCCCGCAGGCCGCATGCCGTGCCCTCGCGCTCTGCGCCACCGTGCCCGTGCGTGCCGTCGCGCGCGCGTCGCGCCGCCCGCGTCGTGCCCTCGCGCTCCAGCGCCGCCTTCCGTGCCTTCAGCGCCCGCGCGCTCCGCCCGCGCCACGCTGGCGAGGTAGCCAGCGAAAGATCCTCCACGACGGCCGAGGCGTGCGGTGGTCGTGTTGCCCGTCGGTTCCTTTGTGACCACGGAGTTCAACAACAAGCGTCGCGTCTTCGTCAACTCCGCAAACAGCGTCGCGCGACTCGCAAGATTGGGTAGAGCCCCCTCATCGATCGGCCGACATCGGCCGTCTTGCCACCCTCCTGCGCACCACCGCGCCACATGATCCCCAAGCAAGGTGAGTTGTCTAGCACAAACCCATATTTATGTATTAGCTAACATCTTAACTTTCGGCTACAATAGGAATTAGGCGATTCATGGGACATAAAAGAGAGGTCTGAAGAATTTGTTCTTTGTGTACATTGTGTTAGGTTTTACAAATTTGTCATGATATATAATTATAGTCAAAATTGTATTTCATACACTAAAATGTTCAAATAGTCTTCTGCGAATTGAAATAATGTTCTTAATACTCAATGGTGGCGTTAAGACAACCTATACATGTTATATCGTGCATTGAAATGATAGATTGTGTAAGTCATGCTTAGTTGAAAACAAACCGATTATGCTTCTCCACGAGAATTTCATTGAAAATTTGCCATGCATAAACGCAGAGTTGTGTTAGGCGCTTTGATTTTTGAAGATGACCATTAGAGGCTGCTTCATTGATTTTTGATTAGCTATTAAGTAGAATCGATTTGGTCACCCAAGCCTAGGCGTCACCCGTTCGGGAACGGCGCATCTCACATATACTTGTGAGGTGTGCCGTTCGAGTATCGATTTAATTTGAACGACCTAGGAATGGATGCTAGAGCATATGTAGGATTTATGATGAGCCCAGCGGTCCAAAGCGGAATCTCGTGACATGATCCGGTTGTTCTCCGATGCACCAAGGCTGGGCGTGCATTGGAGAACAGTGAAGTTATCTTTGCGAAATCCGTTGGGCGTAAGGCTCATCATAAATCTGTGCTCTGGCGTCCATTCTTGGGTGGGTTTAGGACCTATCTTTCCCAGTAGAGCCCTTGTTTGCAACTAAGCCGTTGTGGTTGATATCGGTGCATGTGTTTAGATTCGAGAATGGGTGATGATCGAAGGTGGATGTATGATGGTTGGAGTAAGACCGGGGCACACTCAAGAGAATGGGCAGTCATCGCACAGGCGTTCGTGGACCATGCATTCGCAGGGGCTGCTGGTGGTGTCGCAAAGTGTCCGTGTAGCAAGTACCGCAACTATTCTTACCACATGAAGTTGGATGTAGAGCGGCACCTATGCAAGTTTGGTTTCATGCCCGAGCTATTTGATATGAATACGAACATGGTGGCCGGAGCCCATTGTTGAGTCGGACCATGAGGATGAAAACGAGGATGGATGAGATCTTTGAATGATATTAGTAGGGAGTTTGAGGTTAATTCGGAAGAGGAGCCTGGTAGGAGGTGCAAAGATTTTATAGGCTCCTTTCGGCCTTAGAAGAAAGTGCATGAGTTCACCAACGTGACCATCCTCTACGGTGACACGGCTCATGTCAATGAAGTGAAGTACAACTTTTAGAACAAGTGCTATAACGATATGGTCCAAGCCCGATCGGTGATATCCATCAGCCGAACCATAAGATGCCAAGAACATGTACCGTCCAAGAAGATGTTGTCCGGCCTTGGGATGAAGTATGAGAAGATCGATGTTCGCGAGGATAATTGCATGTTGTACGGAAGGAACATGTCAAGCGACACTCGTTGTAGGTCTTGCGCAACAAGTCTAGATATGTCGAGGTGGTCAATGATGAGGATAACGGTGGCGACAAAAGTCGCGATGAAGCTGACTCCGATACATGCCAATCTGCGGCTAGGATTAAACGTCTGTACTTATCTAAAAAATAGCCGGGCATATGGTGGCATAAAGAAGGTGTCCGTGAGATCGAGGATGTGATGGTGCATCCAAGAGATGGCGGCGTGGAAGGCATTGGACCGCCGACCACGCAATTTGCAAGTGACCCTAGGAGTGTTCGCATTGGGTTGGCGGCAGATGGGTTCACACCTTTTAGTACAAGTGCCACCTCGTACTCTTGTTGGCGATTTTCATTGTGCCGTACAACCTACCACACTGCATTGTGCTTGAAGGAGGTATACATATTTCTAGCACTTATCATTCCGGGTCCCGATCATCGAGGAAGCACCTCAATATGTTCATCTGGCCGTTAATGGAAAAGTTGAAAGAGTTATGGAGAGGGTAGAGGCATATGGCGGGTAAATAAAGTAAACTTTACCTTGCGTGGTCGTACACCGTGGTCGGTCCACGATCTACTGCGTATGGCATATGGGCGGTTGGAGTGTTTATGAGTCGGCTTTGTTGTCTCATTTGTATGTTTGACTCGAGATGCATTTCGGTTGCGCATGGTGGAAAGTTATGTTTCTTTGATTGCCATCGACAATTCCTCGTTGAATCACCCTTTCGGCGGATATCCAATGCATTCGAAAGAACACCACTTGTTACAAAGGGCCCGCGTCGTTTGACCGGTGGAGAGACCACCTTCCCATGTGTAGGATCGAGGATGCGCCTAGAGGGGGTGAATAGGCATTTTATAAAATTAATCGCTCACTAATTCAATTCGCTCTAAAACACCCCTAAGTCAAAACCTAATCAAAGATATATGCGGAAGCGATAAATAGGTTTTGACAATTAAAGCCTAAATCAACTAGACTCACTAGTGCACTAACAAAATTGAGTCTCTATACTAGAATTGCTATGTTGAACAAACAACTAATACTAAGCAATTCTAATTACAATCAAGCAATTGAACAATATACAATAAATGTAAATACTTGAAAGTAAAAGAGACAAGAGGCAAACGATGTTTTTTCGTGGTGTTAGGAGACTTGCGGTCTCCCTAGTCCACGCTTGAGGCAAGCCCAAACCCTTGGACCGGCTCCGCTCGAGCACCGCCTCGTTTCCACTAGTCGTGGTTTTTCACGCTTTCGCGTAGGCTCAACTCGAACCTTCACAAACTTCGCTGGGGCTTCTCACAACCTTGAGAGCTCCCGCGCACGACGCCTATGCCATCTTGGAGTCGGCAACCTCCAAAAGTAACAAGCCGCTCCTTACTTGAACTTCACCGAGCACAACGAATGCGCTCCCGATGATCACCTAGTGCAACACATGCACCTAGGCCTCCCTCAAGTGCAACACATGCACAAGAGGCTCTCAAACCACTCCTAATTGCAACACATGCAATTAGTGCTCACTCTTTAGCTCAAAACTCAAATGGGAGTGTGCAACACATGCAACAACTCACCCAAACACTCAACCAAGCCAAGAACCTCTCGCCTTTAAGCCCCCAAGGGTCTATTTATACCCCACCAAAGAAAACTAGCCGTTGGGGGCTAAAATGGGCGAAAACAACAAAAAAACCCGGTCCGACCGGCCCTCACAGACCAATGGTCGAAAAACCGACCGTTACATGGCTGGTGTGACCGCAACGGGTCCGGTCCGACCGCTCATCCGGTCTGACCGCAGGACCTCCGGTCGCACCGCCCACACAGAGCAAAAACCAACCTTCTGGAAAAATCGCACCGGAGAAGGTCCGGTCGCACCGGAAATCCGGTCACACCGGAGGTGGCCCGGTCACACCACTCGACCAGCCACAAAAACACTCATAACTTTTTACTCCGAACTCCGATTTGGGTGATTTTTAATTCTATGCGAAGATTATCATGAGGGCTACAATCTCCACCTATTTTCAAGATTTAAGCAACCATAGATATTTTTAAATATCACCAAAACCAAACTCTAATGTAGTCATTCAAGTCTAAAATATGATTTTTCGAAATCCCTCACATAGACTTGATCAAGGACATGACTACAAACTAGAAAGAGTTACTAACATCAAATATTGAGCCATGATGATCAACTCATGATCAAAATAACTTTTGCAAAACACATTTGCAAATAACCCGAAAAGCTATAAGATCAATCCTCTAGCCATGCAATGATCAACACATGATCCCAACACTTTACAAAACACATTTGCAAATGCCAACACATGCTCTAGGATTGAAACCCACAACCTCTAGCTTATTTGCAAACCACATTTGCAAATAACAAAACAACATTTTGCAAACACAAACCATAAACTTTACTTAGCCTTTGTGATGATCAACACATGATCAAGTCACAAGCTAAAACACAATGCATGAGCTCTCACTTTTTGCAACACATGCAAAACTTAGCTCCATGCAAAACCACATAGATTAAGAAAGATTGTTTTGTAAATGAAAACAAAACATGAGGTTTCAACATTTGCAACACATGCAAAAGTGAACTTCACGCAAAAGCCAACGCATATTGCTTATCCTATTTGCAACACATGCAAATCAAATCATTATGCGAAAACCAAATGCATATGCTCTTCCTCTTTGCAACATATGCAAATCAGAGCATAAACCAACAACAACCAAGCATAAGCTTAACCCATTCGCAACACATGCCAAATGGTTAACCCTTATGCAAAAACCAAATCCAAATGATTTGAGCTCGAGTGAACGCGGATTGAGATCACCAACACATGATGAAACTCAAGCTAGGAGACAACCCCTCTTAATACTACGGCGATAAAAACTAGACTCAAAGACTACAAAGTCCTTAGCCTATCTAGTTATACCTTTGCCGCCGCACGCAAGCAATCCCCTTTGGGGTCTTTATGATCATACACGCATACGCTCCCCTGGGATCGTTACCCTTCTTTTCACTTCGGGATCTTCTCTTGAAGCTCATCAACACATGATAACTTCTTCCCGATTTCAATCATCCTTGGACTTAACCTAACTCAAACATAACTCATGAAACTTGTTAGTCCAAGATGCATGGTTGTCTCAATTATCTTTTGCACTCCATCAACACATAATGGATGCCTTTAGATCAATTGAGCACAACCTAAATCAATTTGAATGATTTAAGTGTGTCTTAAGTACAATAACGCAACACATGCTTCGTTATACTTAAGAACTATTCATTTGTCCTTAATTAATCATGGAACACCATCAACACATGATGAAATGTTCTTTAGTGATTAATAGGACAAATAAACTCAATTTAAATTATCATTTAAATTGATATGAGTATATATTAACTACACAAGTTTTCATATACTCATGTTGATGAAAAATAATGATCCATTATGTGTAGGCTATATGGAATTGATCATTACTCTAAGTCATCAACTATAGAATAAGCCCCACATGTATATGTGCATAGATATAATTGACTTGGATATAATATGCACATATTCGATTTGATCACATTGGAGTATATCCTATATTACCATGAGTATACTATGACTAGGCAATTCAAATATATACTCAAGGATTTAGTTCCTTTGTCTTGATCCTTATATGTGTCAAATAAGAATTAGATCAATACAAAGAGACTTTCAAGTTAAACTACAAACTCCCCCTAAGTATGTGCATGCATGTAATATATGGATTGGGAAACATGATGCACATTTTGTGGTTAATATAATGGGGACATTCATATTTTAACTTGAATCCAAAGTATGCAATTAATACTAGAAAGAATATGCATACATACCTTGGGTTTTCCAATTTTCATCCCAATATGAGACTGCTAAATATATACTCAATAAAACATGTTAGTCTCATAAAGATTAGGTTTGTCATTAAATATAGATTAAACATTAATTAACATCAATCACCAAAACCAAAGGCTCTTGAACTTACAATCTCCCCCTTTTTGGTGATTGATGACAAACCTACTAATTCACTCCATTATAACTTTATTTGGATGAAAACAATGCTTTGACTCACTTGAAATTAATTCTCTAAAAACTTGTATGCTCTAAATCACTTGTAATATCATTTATTATCAATTACTTACATTGAGCATACTCCCCCTTTTTGGTATGAACATCCAAATAATGCAAGCGAGAATTCCAAAATTCCAAATAACAAAGAGGGAATTAGTCAAACATTCTCCCCCTTTTGGCATTAAACACCAAAAAATGGGAAAACCAACTTAGAAAATATCTTGAAAATATTTTCCCCTTTTTGAATTAAGCATTCTCCCCTTTTTGGCATTGAACCACCCTTCTTAAAGAAGGTCATATAAGAATTTGAGATGAACACTTATGACCTTGGCAAGGAATTGAAAGAAGTTAGGCCAAAATAAAAATAAAAAATAAAAAGAAGGTCATTCAAGAAATAAAAGCTTATGCCAAATAAAAACTTGTTTTATTTGAAATATGGCCTAAAAGAAGGAAAACTTGAAAAGAGACCATATTTGGGTTTTTGGATACCACTTGTGAAGATATGCATAAAAAGCAACGAAGGAAGGGTATCACACGGGTTATTTGAAACACATTCAAATAACTCACTCCTCATTTTATTAGGCTTTGCAAATATTTAATATGATTCTCTTGAAAAATCCAATAATTTGCCTAATAGGGTTAAACGAGGAAACCAAAAAAATAAATACCACTTGAGAAATTAGATATCACTTTAAAGTATATCTCAATAGCTTTGATTGAAAACTCAACATAAATGAGCATTTTCAAATTTTGCTTGAAAAGCAATGCTCAACTAGGAATTTTCCTCTTTATGTATTTCAATGCATAAAGAATCTCACACAGAGAATTCTTAGGAGATTGAACTTACAATTTTGACTTGAGAGGAAATTCTTAATCAAGAATTTTTGGTATCAGATCAATGCTACAAGGAGGCAATAATGACACCACTTGTAAGAAATAAATGAATTCAATGATACCACGTGAAAGAACAACCAAAAGATATTACTTGAAAGTATGAGCAATAAACTTAATGATACCACGAGTAAAGATATTTTTCAAATAATACTATTTGTAAGAGATACTACTTGTAAAAGATCATTTTGTATGGGGATACCAATTTTGAGGAAAATATTGACATTTGTTTCAAAACAAGTTCATTTTCTCGGAAACCAACACTATATGTCAATTTAAGATCAACTTTATACCATGACATAACCGAAAAGAGTCTCTCTTTCAAACACGCAAAACTCGATTAAACAAGCTCCAAAAGGATCATGAGGTATATCATGGAGCTAATACATTTAAATATGTTTAAGTTTTGTTTTGAGAGGTTCTACCAACTTGAAGCCAATTTCAAGACATGAAATCCACAAAGATTTCAAAGAACTAGAATTTCAGATTTTCAGTTTTTGGCATTTCATTTAGGCTTTAAAAGAGGGCTAAAAAACTACTCAAATGAGGTCTAAAAAATCTGATAAAATTTGACATAATAGACCAACTATTGAGGATGAATTCTTGCAAAGATGGTCCCCTCAAATTATTCTCTAATTTAGAGATACAAAAATCATAAATCAGCTCAAAACCATGCAAAAGTCTGAATTTTCAGCATTTGATCAAAGAGAGAAAAAGCCATAACTTTTGCTAATTAAGTTGAAATAATTTGAAATTGTGCATAAACATACTTTAGACTCCTAATAAACTTTTACAAAAAGAATTTTTCAAAAAGGAGTCTCCAATCAAAAGATGTGCCAAAATTTGCTTTGTAGGTATGAATTTTACTCAAAGAGAAGAAAAGTCAAAACTTTCTCAAATAAAGTCCAAATAATTTGAAAGTTTTCAGAAATGAACTTTAGACTATTTAGAAGGTTTCTCAAAAAGAATTTACTTAAAAGCACATTTCGTTCAAAAGATATGGCAGATTGCGCTTTGTAGGTATGAAAAGAAGTTCAATTTGCATTGAATGCTCATAATGCAATCTGATTTGAAATTTATGGAGATTTGAACTTTCATAGCTTTGAATGAATTAGAAATACTATTTAAAGCCAAGATACACAAATAAATCCAACTCAAATTGCAAAACTCGCAAAATGCAAGAATAGGTCATTTTTGGGTCAAATGGATGATTTTGGCTAAATTCAAATAGCTATAACTTTTGAACGGTTGGTCGTTTGGAAAAACTTTGAACTAGAGAAATGCTTAAAATGACCAACTCTACGAGTTTTGTATTGACCATTTTTTCAAAAACTCAATAGATTTTAATTTATGAAAATGTTTCATTTAATTCAAAAACAAGATCATATAAGATCCATTTGAGGCTAAATTTGCTATTTTGTTTCTAAAATAGGAATTTTCACTTCGAGAGCATTGTAAAACATTTAAAATACACATTTGAGAATTTTTATAAAGATTTTTACAAATATGGGTCTTTTAAATACATTTTTGCCTTTTTGACCAAAACGACTCATATAAAGGGTATGCATGCATATGATTTTCAAATCATTCCGAAAAGTATCAAACGAAGCAAATGAGAATATATTTGATTTAATTGGTATGTATGAGTTTAAAATACCATTTTGAACCAAGATATGGCTAAGAATCTGGTCCAAGAGGTGAAACTCACAAGGTGCTATAATGTGACCAATATAGGTCAAGTATGGTTTTAAGGTGAGTTTCAAAATCAAATAACTTTTGATAGATTGGTCTTTTGGAAATTTTTGAATACAAGAATTGTTAAGAATGACCAACTCTATATTTTTCATTTTGGAGCTATATTCAAAATCATTTTACAATTTATTCTATGAAGATTACAAATTTAAAGCCAAAACAAGATACTAGTAACTAGTTTTTGGGCTAAAAACATATTTTCTTTTGAAATTAGTTTTTGTAAAGCTAAAACCTTTGAAAAACCTTTTGAAAGCATTTATATACATTTTTCAACTAGTTTTTCACAAGATTAGTAATAGTTACTAAGATTTTTCACTTTTGACTAAACGGCTCAATTTTGAAAACTTAATATTTGCACATAATTAATTTGGGCACACATAGGGATGTGATATACATGATTATGATTTAGCACTCCCCCTTAATGTGCCACCACCCAAACTTGCTCAAGATTACAATCAATACAACTAACAAGCATGAGCAAGAATATGAACAAGATATTTAAATTGATTTTTCATGAATTATGCATCTTAACCTACACAAGGCTATAAGCTAAAATTATCAATTTAAATATTTGTTACCGAGATGGCATTGGCTCGAGATTGAAGTGAATGTCTTTATGCTTGACTCCAAATTGCACATGATGGGATCTTCTTTTTCTTTAGGACGCCAAGCCTTCAATGCCACTCTAAGTACCTAGAAATCTTTTAGGCATTTGCTGGTACCCAATTTTTGTTTGGTCCAAGAATGTTAGTCACAAGAGATTTCGGGACCCAAATGGCCCTAATATTATTGGTCTTAGGTGAACTAACATAACTAACAATGGATTTGCGATTGTTATTACTCCTAAGCGATATATCGGCATTGAATTGAGGATGCTTAGGAGTTTTAACATTTTTAGCAAATACATTCCTAGTTTGATCCTTTCTAAGCACATAATAATCATTATATTGAGGACGCTTAGATGATCTAGCAAATCTAGCCAATGGTTTGCTATTGTTATTTTTCCTAAGCACATGATCAACATGATTTTTCTTGGTCTTAGGAAATCTAGCATTTTGAGCAAACACATTTCTAGATTTATATCTCCCAAGCAAATGATTATCACTATTTTGTATAGCCTTAGGAGAATTGACAACCTTGGCAAACACATTGCCATTTTTGTCCTTCCTAAGCAAATAATGATCATTATAAAGAATTGGCTTAGGAGTTTTACCTTTGGGACAATTTTTACAAATGTGTCCCTTTTCTCGGCAATTAAAGCAAGTTTGGCAATTTGGACCTCTCTTGATCTTCTTGACTTGCTTATTGCCGGTTTGCCTCTTTGTTGATGTTCTAGACTTGACATCCTCTTGGTTTGGGCACACCGAGACATAGTGACCCTTCTCATGACATCCAAGGCACTTGGTATTTTTCGTGTGTCTTGCGTTGTGCCTTGTCTTGCTATTCACTTTCTTCTTGGAGATGTAGCCAATCCCTCTCTTGTCGTGCAAGACCTGTTGCTTGCTTAGGATATCGTCAAGGGTGGCCTTCCCTTTGTAGCACCTTTTCAAGTCATTTTTCAATTTAATGACTTGAGCCTTGAGCTCAATATTTTCCTCTACAAGGTTAGCGTCACAAGACATAGAGGAACTTGACACAATTTTATTAGAGCAACAAGGCATATCATCACTAGAGGTGGACATATCAATTTTTGATGAAATACTAGGATTAACATTTAAGCATGGCAAATCATCATTTAAATCGCATTGAATTCCTATATCCACTCTAGGCTTAATGATTTCCTTGAGAAGGAGGGATTCATGATTTTCTTTAAGCACATTATAATCATTTTGAAGTGAGTCATGCTCAAACTTCAAAATTTTATATTTTGCTTGATACTCATTAAGCTCCTCTAATAGATTCATTAGATCATCGTAAGAGGGCTCATCATTGTTATCATCATTTACCTCAATTTTACCTTTGGCCATAAAGCAACGCGATGGTGGGGATGGAATTAAATGCTCATCATCGCTTAAGGTAGAAGTTGGGGTTGATGGTGTTGTCAGTTCTTCATTAATTGAGATAGAGCTTGAAGCTTCATCTCCCGACACCCATTTTTCTATGCAATTCTCACTGGGGGATGTGAACTTATCATATAACTCTTGAAGCTTTGTCCACATCTCACGAGCGCTCTTGAGATTGCATATTTTATTAAATACATCTACGCTCACAACACTAAATAAAACGTTAGTAGCTTGAGCGTCGAGATGTAGGCATTTCTCCTCTCCTTTAGTTGAAGCAATATCATTTAGTGGAGAAGAAAAGCCGACATCTACGATCCACCATATTTGTGGGCTCATGGATTTAAAATGAGAAATTATAAATAATTTCCATGAAGCATAATTTGAGCCATCAAAAATTTGTGGATCGGTGTAGTGCACTAGTCCGCTAGACGCCATCCCTTTTTACTCTCTAGACGGTTAAGCCTAAAATGAGAGTGACCGTGGCTCTGATACCACTTGTAGGATCGAGGATGCGCCTAGAGGGGGGTGAATAGGCGTTTATAAAATTAATCGCTCACTAATTCAATTCGCTCTAAAACATCCCTAAGTCAAAACCTAATCAAAGATATATGCGGAAGCGATAAATAGGTTTTGATAATTAAAGCCTAAATCAACTAGACTCACTAGTGCACTAACTAAATTGAGTCTCTATACTAGAATTGCTATGTTGAACAAACAACTAATACTAAGCAATTCTAATTACAATCAAGCAATTGAACAATATACAATAAATGTAAATACTTGAAAGTAAAAGAGACAAGAGGCAAACGATGTTTTTACAGGGTGTTAGGAGACTTGCTTGGTCTCCCTAGTCCACGCTGAGGCAAGCCCAAACCCTTGGACCGGCTCCCGCTTGAGCACCGCCTCGCTTCCACTAGTCGTGGATTTTCACGCTTTAGAGGCTCAACCCGAACCTTCACAAACTTCGCCGGGGCTTCTCACAACCTTGAGAGCTCCCGCGCACGACGCCTACGCCATCTAGGAGTCGGCAACCTCTAAGAGTAACAAGCCGCTCCTTACTTGAACTTCACCGAGCACAACGAATGCGCTCCCGGTGATCACCTAGTGCAACACATGCACCTAGGCCTCCCTCAAGTGCAACACATGCACAAGAGGCTCTCAAACCACTCCTAATTGCAACACATGCAATTAGTGCTCACTCTTTAGCTCAAAACTCAAATGGGAGTGTGCAACACATGCAACAACTCACCCAAACACTCAACCAAGCCAGCAACCTCTGCCCCAAGCCCCCCAAGGGGTCTATTTATACCCCACCAAAGAAAACTAGCCGTTGGGGGCTAAAATGGGCTAAAAAAAAACCGAAACCCGACGGTCCGACGGGACCCTGAGGCCAGGGTCCGGTCCGACCGGCCCATCCTCAGACCAGGACCTCCGGTCCGACCGAGCAATCCAACCTCGAAAAATCGAGGACCTCCCTGTCAAGACCGAAATCGGTCACACCGGAGGTGGCCTGGTCACACCACTCGACCGACCACAAAAACACTCATAACTTTTTACTCCGAACTCCGATTTGGGTGATTTTTAATTCTATGCGAAGATTATCATGAGGGCTACAATCTCCACCTATTTTCAAGATTTAAGCAACCATAGATATTTTTAAATATCACCAAAACCAAACTCTAATGTAGTCATTCAAGTCTAAAATATGATTTTTCGAAATCCCTCACATAGACTTGATCAAGAACATGACTACAAACTAGAAAGAGTTACTAACATCAAATATTGAGCCATGATGATCAACTCATGATCAAAATAACTTTTGCAAAACACATTTGCAAATAACCCGAAAAGCTATAAGATCAAACCTCTAGCCATGCAAGGATCAACACATGATCCCGACACTTTGCAAAACACATTTGCAAATGCCAACACATGCTCTAGGATTGAAACCCATAACCTCTAGCTTATTTGCAAACCACATTTGCAAATAACAAAACAACATTTTGCAAACACAAACCATAAACTTTACTTAGCCTTTGTGATGATCAACACATGATTAAGTCACAAGCTAAAACACAATGCATGAGCTCTCACTTTTTGCAACACATGCAAAACTTAGCTCCATGCAAAACCACATAGATTAAGAAAGATTGTTTTGTAAATGAAAACAAAACATGAGGCTTCAACATTTGCAACACATGCAAAAGTGAACTTCACAAAAAAGCCAACGATATTGCTTATCCTATTTGCAACACATGCAAATCAAAGCATTATGCGAAAACCAAATGCATATGCTCTTCCTCTTTGCAACATATGCAAATCAGAGCATAAACCAACAACAACCAAGCATAAGCTTAACCCATTCGCAACACATGCCAAATGGTTAACCCTTATGCAAAAACCAAATCCAAATGATTTGAGCTCGAGTGAACGCGGATTGAGATCACCAACACATGATGAAACTCAAGCTAGGAGACAACCCCTCTTAATACTACGGCGATAAAAACTAGACTCAAAGACTACAAAGTCCTTAGCCTATCTAGTTATACCTTTGCCGCCGCACGCAAGCAATCCCCTTTGGGGTCTTTATGATCATACACGATACGCCCCCCAGGATCGTTACCCTTCTTTTCACTTCGGGATCTTCTCTTGAAGCTCATCAACACATGATAACTTCTTCTTCCCGATTTCAATCATCCTTGGACTTAACCTAACTCAAACATAACTCATGAAACTTGTTAGTCCAAGATGCATGGTTGTCTTAATTATCTCTTGCACTCCATCAACACATAATGGATGCCTTTAGATCAATTGAGCACAACCTAAATCAATTTGAATGATTTAAGTGTGTGCCGAGGCGGCAGCTCCCAGGGGTGCATGGAGCGAGCACGAGAGGCCAGCGAGGAGTATCGTGCCTTACGCCTCGACTCCTCGGGGAGTATGAGGACTTAGCACCAGGCCGGCGGAGGTAGCGGAAGAGTTGGCGGAGGATGATGGTGATGAAGAGATCCTAGAAACGCTTCGGCGCCTTCTTCTGGCGTTTCACGTATTCGTGTTTTCAATGTTAATTTTTGTATGCATAGACTTGTGATTCTCATTTTTGGCATTTTTTAGGGTTACGGGATCCAACAACATCCTCCCAAGAGCTGAACCTAACCAGCGGAGGGTGATCAGGCCCCATGGGGATTGGTAAGTTAGTTTTCTCATTTTGAAAAAGTAACTTGTCGAGAATCTAACCAATTTGATTTCATTAATTGTAGGCAATGGGATGATGTGGCGTGGGAGGTAGGCACTAGCGATCGCAAGTTAGCAGGTCTTGGGAGCTCTCTGCCACCACCACTACCCGGTTTGGTGACCATCGTGAGGTGCATGAGGCCCTAAAGTGGGAGCACTCTGAGTTGGCTCTGAGGTGCGTCACGGCACTGCTTGATCTTGGTTTACATACGATTTCAGGTGAGTTCCTTACCTCTTTACAGTTCATTCTTTTGTAGCAATATGTTGCGAGCTCAATAATTGCTTTTGCGGAGAGTGCCGCCTAGAGGACGGGGATGTCCTGCAAATCAAGAAGGGCGAAAATGTCTTCAACAAGGCGGCCCATAAGGTCGTGAAGGACATGATGTCCAATGCACGCATCTAGGCGGTGTGCTCCTACTACAAGGGGTGAAAAAGGAGAAAATGACCAAGAAGCTCGGGGCCTCCAAGATCTACTGTGAGGATGAGTACCTCGGGCATCCATCCTGGTGATGAAGTGCGGAAGCTTTCAGTACTTGTGCATGTCTTTGGCGTCGGTTGACTTTGTTGCTAGGTCCAACAAGCGAAGCGAGGCAACAGAGAGGCAGTGACCGGTGTTGCACTGTGCATGCAGCGGATGGACACATCCGCTTAGCGAGCACATGGTAAGTATCTAGCCTTAGTTGATGCGCTTTTGAATGCATGTCGCTAACTTTGGATTCTGAGGAGAAATGGCTGGCGTTGCCGAGCTACATCGATGTTTATCTTCGGGGACACCGGCACCGATCGAGTCGCTGGACAGTGTGTGCTCCCGGCTGACTTCGGAGGATTGTGAGTTGTTCGACCTACTTTGATGAAATTTATGTCTTCAAACTGTTGTTTGATATTGTTGGCATCACGAGAACAATATGGGGATGAAATGGCTCGGTGTCATGGCGGAGTATATTTGGAGGAGCGAGGACCTCGATGTCTCGCGCTATACCCAGTGGTGGGGGCAAGAGACATGGAAGGTGAAATAATCCCCTTATTTGTGTATTGTCGAAATCTGATATCGTTAATAGTTGCGCTTTTTATTAATGCCTTGGTTTCATATATATGCATTGCAGGTTCTCCATGTTCAACAGGGTTGTGGACTCGGCGTCGCTCATCCCAAGGAAGGCGTCGGGGTCCTCCTGAGCAGCCTTCGCTCCTCGAGGATAATGCGAGGTTTGCGGAGAAGCGAGGAGCAGGCTCGCCAGCAGCGTGAGGAGGCTCGCCAACAGCGTGAGTGATAGCAATCTGAGCGGAGATGGTGCATTTAAGGCAAGCATAGCGTACTTCAAGGAGCTCTTCGTAAAAGCTCGAAATCTCAACATATCGATTAATTTTTACTATTGCGGATCTAACACTTTGACTATATGCAACAACTCTCATGGCTGTGGGCACTCAACACGGCTTGCCTCACGCTTGAGCCTCCTCCGCCATTCTTGGGACATCTCGCGCATAAGCACTCGCATGCTGCAGTGAGGGCGTATGCCCTGTCAGTTTAGTGCTTCTAGTAGATGTAGGCACTGCGACAAATTAAGAAGAGCAGGGAGGAGAACATTTGTAATGAGACTCACTCCTTAGCTTTCCTTCAGTGGTGTTTTGGGCTTTTTGGCTGCGTTCTCTGGAACCAGATGTGCTTGGCCTCTAGTAGCATGTTTGTCTGATTAAGAAGTGTACCAATGTCAAATGCATGATTCTGTTCCGAGATTATATTAGCTTACCTTTTCTGAAAATATGAACCTGGGTTTGCTTGACTATCTTGTCATAAACTTCTTTTCTGACTGATTTGACAAATCTCGCGTTATATTGGTTTATCTTTATGTCAACAATAAGGTTTTATGGAACTATATGTACTAAACGTAAGATTAACTAAAAAGTCTGAACTAGTGAAATTCCATCACCAGGATCAGAACTCAGAAGGTCAGAAAATGATATCCATGAAGAGGAAAAGAGAGCAGCAACTTGTGGGATTATCACTATTAAAACTAGATCTTGAACTGCAGCATCTCCAGCGGAACAGAATCAATCATGTACATTAGAAAAATTTGTGACAGCACAGATTCGATTGTGCAGAGCGTTCTATAATGGCGACAAGCACACATAGGCATTGCCTAGCTTAGTTAGTGTGATAGCTAACTGGATGTTTGGAATAGAACATATAGGCACTAAGCAGCAACACTAGAGAACTGTTCTATGATGGCTCAATCCTGATGCCCCCGTTAAGCACCTGTTAGCACTCAAAATTAGCACTTTTGAAATAGTTTAGGCTTGAGAAGATGTTTCAGTATTGTTACAAATGTTTAGCAGTTGATTCGGCCGTTGAAGCAATGATTAGTAATTAATCTGGCCGAATTGGTTGGTTTTCATTAGACGAAAGGCCTTAGACAGTGAAGCAGGGACTAACAATTTGAGTATGTATGTGTGCAAACGGTACGTAAAGATAAAGATGGTGCAGGAAGAATTCACCAGTTCATGCAAGTAAAAGCTCACGTGAAGAATTAAAGGAAGGTTGAGAGAAGAAGTTTGCATGCAGGGAAAGAAGACATGTATTGCACGGGACAAATTCAAATATAGCAGGCCTGGGAGAAGCATGGCATATGCACATATTTTTTAGCCTGGGAAGTTAAGACATTCCTAATTTCATTGATTTGGCCGAATCAGTCATGGGTTCGGTAAATCATATGGGCTGAATAGAATAGGAAGTTTAGTCGGTTTGCAATACAAGTTGAAGTCGTATGCTTCTATGAGAAGACCTGTTGCTATATATATTTAGCCATTGTATCAATCAGAGGGATATACAGACATAATCAATCTACTACATCTTTTATTCTTCAAAATTTTATTCTCCTCAATTGTTCTTCGCTTTCTGGATGGTTTGCAAGTTCTAGATTTGTCAGGCCATCTGAAGCAGCCCATTGCGTCGTCTCCCTGCCGGGGTCTTCCCGGGAGCACGGCGTCTTCGGATCAAAGTCTTGCCGAGGTGTCTTGCGGATCGCGCTCCTCGGCCGGCCTCCTTCGACAGCGTGTCTTGCGCATCGCGCTCGCTCTCGAAGGCACACGGTGACGTGTTCGTGTGCGAACACACTTTTTGGCGACTCCGCTGGGGATCAGGATCGATCGTCCGGCATGGTAGTAAACAACAAGGCCAAGGGGATCAAGGCTCCCTCGCGATGTTGATCTTAACAAGCGTCGTTGAGGCTTCTTTCGACGATCTTCCGGAGGATCATCGCCAGGTGGTGGAGAAGTACATTAAGGAGCATGAGGATGTCTTGAAAAAGAGAGTCGCTTCATGTTTCGGTAAGAATCGGCATGGCGTTGTGCAGAAGGAATTGTTCACATTGCCGCCGATTGATCTTAAGGTGACACCCTCTGTAAGTGAACCTTCCTTTACTCCACCCAATACATCAACTGTGATTCCATCGGTATCTTCCAATCTGTCAGTTGAACAAATTCAGTTCATGATGAATGAGAATAATAGGGAGATGCTAGAGTACGTGAATAAAATCATGAACAATCATAGGATAAATCAAGAAGCTTTAGGGGCATACGTGAGTGTTCCGCAAGTTCGGTGATCCATCGGCGAAAAGCATGCCAAGCCGGACCTATATGGCATCTTGATGAATAGTTTTGGGAGTCAAGCGGTTGGGCTAGTGGGCGATTGTTCTGTTTGTACTAATGAGCCTGGGTTAGCATACCTAGTCGGTTGGGCAAGAATTTGCTTGTTTTGAACCCTTGTGCGAACTTTAGCCTACAACACACCTCCTGTGCAGTTGATGACACCATCCCAACTTGGTGCTTTTCAATTGCCAAATCCTAGTAACTTGTTACAAAGAAGCGTAAACGTTAATGCTAATGTCGAACACATCCCCACCACTAATATTAACCATGCTTTAGAGAAACGAGAAGATGTTAATAAGATGTTCAGTGATTCATTCGGCGTTGAACCTAAAGGAAGTAATCGCACTTATCAAAAGCCGTATCCCTCAAATTTTGATCTTGTCGGATATCCCATTAATTTTAAAGTGCCTGATTTTGTTAAATTCAATGGAGAAGATAGCAAGACAACTTATGAGCATATTAGTCAATATTTAGCTCAATTGGGTGATGCTAGTTTCAGTGAAGCTCTAAGAGTTCGTTTGTTTTCATTATCATTAACTGGAACAGCTTTTTCATGGTTCATTGCTTTGCCTGCAAATTCTATTCAATCTTGGGTGCAGTTAGAGCAGAAATTCCATGATCATTTTTATACTGGTGATAATGAGCTCAAATTGTCCCACCTGACCTCGGTTCGGCAAAAACATAATGAACAGGTTACCGATATATTAGGAGATTTAGAGATGTCAAGAATCGGTGCTTCAATGTGACGATTTCTGAGAGGGACATGGCTGATTTGGCCTTTAATGGTTTGAGATCTCATTTGAAAGAAAAGCTAGAAGGGTATGAGTTCATAACTGTCAATCAGTTATTACAAAGAGCTTTGGCGCATGAAAATCGTGCTAAAGACCATAGGGAACATAGGGTTAAGCCTGATCGTCCTAATATGCACATGGTCGATTGTGATTCCGATTCGGACATTGAGACAACTGATGTTTATGCTGCTGAATTTGCATGGCCATCAAAGAACAAACCTCATGCTTGTTCTGCTTTAAAGCCGATCCATAAGAATCGTGAGCAAGAAATTAAGTTTACCTTTGATGTTGCTAAGTGTGACCGCATATTTGATGCCTTAGTGCAAGAAAAAGTTATTAAGTTGTCACATACATTGCCTCCAGCGGATGAGATTAAGCGGCGTGCTTATTGTAAATACCATAATTCTTTTTCGCATGCTACTAATGATTGTAATGTTTTTCGACGACAGATACAATCGGCTATCAATGATGGACGATTGACTTTTGTTGAGATGCAAGTGGATAAGACTCCTTTTCTAATGAATACTATGAATTTGGAGGGCAAGAAAGTTCTTCTTGACTGAGCAAACCAAAATGGTGAAGGAAAAATGTTGTGATTGGTGAACCAAGAATTGAGGCTCCTAAAAAGACAGTTTTAGCTGTTTGTTGCACTTGAGCAGATCCCAATGGCGAGCGGACATTGAGAATCACCATCAAGGCTAGTGATCTTAGAGGCGACAAGGGCAGCAGCATGCACCTCACAAGTTCATCAAGCCGAAGAGTCCAGAAGTAGATAAGTGGAAAGTGAACAAGCCAAAAATTCAGCATACTGAGCATGACAAGTTTTCTTTTGAGCGTCTTCTAAACAAATATTCAAGAGAAGCAGCCAATCCAAGATTGAACCGGGCTGTGAAGAATAGCAAGCGTCCAAGATCTCCTCCAAGGCCTAATCGACCATCAAGATCGCACCACTAAGGAAAGATTTTACTTATAATGGTACTTCACATGGGTACATGACACCTTTACCTACAGATCCCACCACCTCCTCATATGCCATACCTTCGTGTGGGACCGAATGTTGGACGAAGGATCTCATTGCCTATGCCCCCACCACTTTTTCATCTGGATGGGTGGCACCTAAGAATCGATGTTGAGAGGTCATCACATCAAAAGCAAGGCCGTTTGGGTGTAAACCGCCGATACAAAAATCTACAATTGATAACGAGGTCCGAGAGTGGCGCCCAAAGCAAGGTTCACAATTTCCACAAGGTGCGGGATCGATAAGAGAAGACCCGATTACTAAAACTATTCAAGTTGGCACCAATGAAGTTCCCATTAGCGATTGCTAGCAAAGGAATGATTGTTATTGGTGATCGTGGCGTAATAGTGGATAAAGGCAAAATTGAGCAACCAAAATCAGCGACTAATGATCATGAGGCTAGTTGTAGTGGGACAAAATGGGTTGATCCCAAATACTTAAAGCAGCAGTGGTGTCCTCCAGGTATTACCAGGGCAAGAAAAGGAGGTTGCAGCGCATCAGGATGAAACTCCAAAGGGAAGAAGGTGCTGAGAAACTAAGGGATGAGGTTTTTAATGAGCTTCGGCCTATGATACCAACCAAGCAAGAGTGGAGACCGAAGTTAAAGATTATTTTTGACAAAACAGAGAAGAATTCAGCACCTATTTCACTGCCTGCAACTCACGACATGCCTCCAAATCATCAATGGTGCCCAAGAATCGCTTCTACACCTAGTGAGATCGAGCTACTACCCCATGCCGCCAACTTCGTTGAATGAAGAAGTGTTCACATTGGGAGATGACGAAGAGATGGTTGATTTTGAGCCAAGTCCAGCCCATGATTTCGAGTTGAACATGGTGGTTTGCTTACCGGCTGAGTTTCGTGCTCCTGAGGAAGAAGGGGAAATAACACATATGGATTTTGGTCCTAAAATTGCTATGTTTGAAAAGCCTAAAGAACCAGTGAAGCACTTGAAGCCATTATATGTTAGAGGTCATATCAATGGATCACCGATTACAGTATGCTTGTAGAGCGGTGGTGTTTGTGGTGAATCTCATGCCTTATTCAGTTTTCAGGAAATTGGGCTTTCAAGACGAAGAATTGATGAAGACTAATATGGTGTTGAGCGGATTTGAAGGCAAAGGACGAACTGAACCAAAGGGAGTCATGTCAGTTGAACTTACTATTGGAAGCAAGTCTCTAGCTACTGCGTTCTTCATTGCGGAAGTGCAAGGTAATTACAATGTCATATTAGGCCGCGATTGGGTTCATGCTAATCAGTGTGTGCCATCTACCTTGCACCAATTTTTGATTCAATGGGTGGATGATGAAGTTGAGGTTGTTCACGCGGATGATTCAACTTGTGTTGCGTTGGCTGACACACCGGTAGATTGGCAACATCCACATGTTACTTGCTTAACAGGCCGTGATCTTTCTGGTTATGATTTTCTTAGTGCTACAAGGAATGGCTTCATTCCAGTCAACGTGAAGCCGATTGTTAACAATCGGTTGGATGAATGAATGTGATCAAATGGAGTCTAGTTCAGATTGGTTGCAAAAGCGTCTTGTAAAATATCGGTCTCTGAGGATGGTGCGTGTGAGTCCATAAAAGAGTTAGGTGACATGGATAAGTTGGGTCAAGGTTTCATTTCAGCTGATCCCTTAGAGGAGATTGATTTAGGTGATGGATCGGTTCCTAGACCCACATTTGTAAATAAAAATCTCGAGGCCGATTATAAGCTAAAGTTAATCGAGCTGTTAAGAGAATATGTTGATTGTTTTGCTTGGGAATACCATGAGATGCCTGGTTTAAGTCGAGAACTGGTGGAGCATCGTCTACCTATCAAGGCCGGTTTTAGACCTTTTAAACAATCGGCCCGGAAGTTTAACCCCAAGATGTATGACCGGATCAAGGAAGAAATTGAAAGGCTGTTGAAAGCTAATTTCATCAGGCCGTGCAGGTATGCTGAGTGGATTTCTAATATCGTACCTGTGGAGAAGAAGGGATTTGGCAAGTTACGGGTATGTATTGATTTCAGAGATTTGAATAGAGCAACCCCAAAAGATGAATACCCTATGCCTATAGCCGATATGCTTATTAATAATGCCTCTGGACATAAAATAATTAGTTTTCTTGATGGTAATGCCGGTTATAATCAAATATTTATGGCCGAAGAGGATGTTTCTAAAACTGCTTTTCGCTGTCCTGGTTTTGTTGGATTATTTGAATGGGTCGTTATGACCTTTGGTTTAAAAAATGCTGGCGCCACCTATCAGAGAGCTATGAATTTGATTTTCCATGACTTGCTTGGTGTTATCCTTGAAGTCTACATTGATGATATTGTTGTCAACGGACGATGCTGAAAATCATTTGGCGATTTAAGGTTAGCTTTTGAGAGAATGAGAAAATATGGTTTGAAGATGAATCCTTTAAAAGGTGCTTTTGGTGTATCGGTACCGGAAGTTTAAGGTTTCATTATTCATGAGAAAGGCATAGAGATAGATCCAAAGAGAATTGAGGCGATCCAAAAGATTCAAGCCCCTGCATGCAAAAGGGATGTGCAGAAATTTTTAGGCAAGGTTAATTATTTGAGGCGGTTTATTGCTAATTTGTCGGAAAGATCAATGCTTTTACGCCTATTCTTGATTGAAGAACGATGCTGATTTTGCTTGGGGGCAAAACAGCAAGAAGCTTTTGAGAAGATCAAGCAATATTTGAGTTCTCCGCCGTTGTTGATAGCGCTTAGGCATGGTGAGCCATTTAAACTTTATATTGCCGCGGAATGATGTCATTGGTGCTGTCCCGACTCAAGAAGTGAAGGTAAAGAGCATGTTATTACATATATTAGTCGCCGGTTGGTTGATACCGAAACAAGGTATACTTTTATTGAGAAATTATGTTTATCTTTATACTATGCTTGCACCAAGTTGAGACATTATTTGCTACCTAGTGCTTGCATAGTTGCTTGTCAGACCGATGTTATCAAATATATGTTGCATAGGCCAATTCTTAGCGGTAGAATTGGTAAGTGGGCTTATGCTTTGATTGAATATGATTTGGCTTATGAACCTTTAAAATCTATGAGAGGCCAAATCATAGCTGATTTTATTGTTGAACATCGGATTGAAGATAGACACGGTACTTGCATAGACCTTGTTTCTTTAGCACCATGGAAGTTATATTTTGACTGGTTCGAGTTTGTGACAATGGCCGTGGTGTTGGTGTTGTCTATATATCTCCCCATGGTGTTGTTTTGAAGCCTCTTGCCGCTTAGAATATTTTTGTACTAACAATCGAGTGAATCTGAAGCTTTGCTATTCGCCTAGAGGTGCTAAAGGATGTCGGTGCCACTTGTGTCGAGGCATTTGGTGATTCTTCTTGGTAGTGCAGCAAGTGTCTAAAACATGCCAATGTCTAGATGGAGCTCTAAATATGTACCTTGATAAGTGTCTAGATATCATTGCATCATTTGATGATTTTAGCATCCATCACATCTTGAGTTGATAATTGGCAAGCAAATGAGCTAGCTCAGCAAGCATCTGGCTACCACATCGATCGCGGTGTGTTTTTTGTGTCGTATGAGCCGATGACCAGCCTTGCTAGTATTGATAAGGCCGATTCTCAAGCCGCTAGTAATTCGGCCACTGATAATGACTCTAATATTTTTACTGCTAATGATTGGAGAAAGCCTATTGCTGATTATTTGCAGAATCCAAGCAAAAGAGTTGATAAGAAGGTTCGGGGGCTGGCATTTAAATATGCGCTAATTGATGATGACCTATACCGTCGAACCGTCGATGGTATTCTACTCAAGTGCCTTGACGAAGATCAGGCTAGAGTTGCTATGGGGAGGTTCATGAAGGCATATGTGGCACTCATCAATCGGCACATAAGATGAAATGGATGTTGAAACGTCGGGATTTTATTGGCCAACGATGATTGAAGATTGCTTCAAATATTACGAGAGGTTGTGAGGCTTGCCAAAGATTCGGTAATATTCGATTAGCTCCTGCCGCTATGATGCATCCTATTATAAAGCCGTGGCCATTCAGAGGATGGGCATTGGATTTCATTGGTCAAATATATCCTGCATCTTCTAAAGGGCATCGGTTTGTACTGGTGGCTACTGGTTATTTTACCAAGTGGTCTGAGGCAGTACCTCTTAAGAACATGACACATGTTGAGGTAATTCGGTTTATCACTGAGCATATTGTTCATAGATTCGGCATCCCTCAAACATTGACTACAGATCAGGGTTCATCATTTATTTCATCTCAAGTGAGGGAATTTGCCGAATCATATAAAATTAGATTACTCAATTCTTCACCATATTATGCTCAAGCAAATGGTCAAGCCGAATCTACTAATAAGATTTTGATTAAACTCATAAAGAAGAAGATAGAGGAAAGCCCTAAGAGATGGCATGAGATATTATCAGAAGCTTTATGGGCGCGTGATTTCAAGCATGGTGCTACAAAAGTGACTCCATATGAGCTAGTGTATGGACAACGCAGCCGCTTTTACTGTTGAGGTAAATCTAGACGCTTTGCGATTGGCTAAGCAAAATAATCTATCAGCAACGGATTATCACAATTTGATGATGGACAATATTGATGATGTTGCTGATGAGAGGTTCAAAGCATTGCGTGCCATTGAAAAAGAAAAGTCGAGAGTAGCGAAGGCATATAACAAAAAGGTCGGCCGAAATGTTTTCAGGTTGGCGATTTGGTGTGGAAAGTAATTTTACCGATTGGCTCAAGAGATAATAAGTTCGGGAAATGGTCTCCTAGTTGGGAAGGTCCTTATAAAGTGGCAAGGGTTGTTCCTGGTAATTCTTATTTGGTGGAGTCATTGCAAGGTGAATTGCTACCTCGCTCTCAATGGTAAGTACTTGAAAAGATTTTATCCTAGTGTGTGGCAAGATGTTAATTGATACAAGGCCGACATTAATTATGTAGTCCTTAGTTTTATTTGGCAGCTGAAGTGGTAAACATCGTGCTTAATTTGGGTTTATGGCGATGCTGAAAATACCACCCGATCTCGATAATCTGGCGATACAATGTATCGTCCTTAGAGCATGGCCGATGGTATATTATACATAAGCCCTTAGTATTTAAGATGAGAAGATGTTGAAATGTTTAACAAGTTAATTCGGTTGTTGAAGCAATGTTTAATAATTAGTTCGGCGAATTGATTGGTTTATAATAAAAAGAAAGGCATAAAGAAGCAAGAATCGATAATTTCAGCATATATGTATGTGGGAGCATGCGAAAGCACAGTGAAGCAAGATTCATAATTTCAGCATATATGTATGTGGGAGCATCGAGCGGCATTTGTAAGCAAGAATCAGTAATTTCAGCATATATATATGTGGGAGCATGCGAGCAGACGGTAAAGCAAGAATCAGTAATTTCAGCATATATGTATGTGGGAGCATGCAAGTATGGAGATGACGCAGGAGAGATTCACCCGAATATGCTAATTAAGTGGTGTCAGATCCGCGCACCTGAGATTCCGCCGCCGATGGTCTTCATCGCGCATCGCGCTGGCTGCTCAGTTCCCGGCTGCTCAGTTCTGTGCCGTCGTCTTGATGGTTCTCCTCGGCCTGACCGCTCCTCGCGGCCGCCTTTCGACAGCCGTCGTCGCATCGCGCATCTGCCGCCGTCGGCTTCCGCATCAGCACCGGTCTCTGCTCGCCCGATTCCCTCGGCTCCGGCGCGCCAATGTGCCGTGCGCCTATCCCTCGGCGTTTCCTGACGCCTTTCCCCGAATCGGCAGGTCGCAGCACTTGAACGCCGCTTCAGGTACTTCCTCGCCCGCAAAGCTTCTCCCGAGAGCATCACGCCTGTGAAGGAGCAAATGAAAGCGGATCAATTTTGGGTTTCTTCGGGCCGATTTCAAGGCAAGAAAAGGAGTCTCACTTGTGTTTGCTGGATGGGTTCTGCCGACTGGAAATGAATGGCGTTTGAGCGGAACGCTCGAGATGTCCTCTTTGCTCGATTCCGCTGCCGATGGCCTTCATCATGCATCGCACCGGCCGCCTGGTTCTGCGCCGTTGATTCGCCGATTCTCCTTGGTTTGACTGCTCCTCGCGGCCGCTCTTCGTCAACCATCGTCCTGTCGCGCTTTTCGCGTCGGCTTCAGATCCGACCTCTGCTACGGATCTCTTCGGCGTCCGTCTTGGCGCTGCGCCAGATCTTCGCTTGGCGCTCCTCAATGCTTTTCTCCGAGCTGCGGTCAGGCGCTGAAAGGCCGCTCCAATCGATTCATCGCCATGTGAAATTTTCCTCAAGAGCATCGAGCTTGTGAAGAAATCGCCGAGCGGTCTGTTGGCTAAAGGTGTGTGGCTTTGGTGAAGAACACTCGAGATGTCTCTGTTGCATATGGAGCAGCGGACTTCAATAAATTGAGAACTTCGTTTGTGTTTCCATTTGGTTCTCGCTCGGTTCCCTAGGCGGCGAGCTTGGCTATTATTTAATGTCTCAATTTGACCCGGACTAGTCAAGAAAATGCCACTTACTTTTTGTTGGCTTTAGCCCTTCAAATTTGGGATTCGAAATGACGTGGAATTTTTATTGCAGTTCGACGGTATTAATCATCGCTGCAATCTGCGTTATGGAATTTCAATAAAAAGGTCGCGAATTTTCTATTTTATACGGAGCATGCGAAGTCTATAATATGAGTTCTGCGTCATCTACCCAAAGACCTCGGTGATGTCTTGGCTCATGCTGTTTGTTATTTAGGCGTTAGGTGAGAAGGAGCCAAAGTATTTTTCTACATACAAGTTTTGCTTAAAAAAGGGAACATATGTTAGCACTCAAAATTAGCACTTTTGAAATAGTTTAGGCTTGAGAAGATGTTTGATGATTGTTACAAATGTTTAGCGCTTGATTCGGCCGTTGAAGCAATGATTAGTAATTAATCTGGCCGAATTGGTTGGTTTTCATTAGGCGAAAGGCCTTAGACGGTGGAAGCGAGGACTAACAATTTGAGTATGTATGTGTGCAAACGATGCGTAAAGATAAAGATGGTGCGGGAAGAATTCACCAGTTCATGCAAGTAAAAGCTCACGTGAAGAATTAAAGGAAGGTTGAGAGAAGAAGTTTGCATGCAGGAAAGAAGACATGTATTGCACGGACAAATTCAAATATAGTAGGCCAGGAGAAGCATGGCATATGCACATATTTTTAGCACGGAAGTTAAGACATTCCTAATTTCATTGATTTGGCGAATCGGTCATGGGTTGATAAATCATATGGGCTGAATAGAATAGGAAGTTTAGTCGGTTTGCAATACAAGTTGAAGTCGTATGCTTCTATGAGAAGACCTTGCTATATATATTTAGCCATTGTATCAATCGAGGGATATCTGAGACATAATCAATCTACTACATCTTTTATTCTTCAAAATTTTATTCTCCTCAAGCTGTTCTTCGCTTTACGGATGGTTTGCAAGTTCTAGATTTGTCGAGGCCATCTGAAGCAACCCATTCGCTCGTCTCCTGCCGGGTCTTCCGGGAGCACGGCGTCTTCGGTCCAAAGTCTTGCCGAGGTGTCTTGCGGATCGCGCTCCTCGGCCGGCCTCCTTCGACAGCGTGTCTTGCGCATCGCGCTCGCTCTCGAAGGCACACGGTGACGTGTTCGTGTGCGAACAGCACCTATCCAACATGGCAGCGTTGCAGTGCAGCTCCAACTCGAGGCCGTCTTCGCTAAACTGTTCTCCTTTCTGTATCACCTTGGACGTCCACTCAGGGACACGATACATCGTCTCATCTTTGACATACAGGCATTTCAATGCACGTATATTATTCACACACTTCAATGTGGGGTAGTCAGTCACATAGAGCTCTCTGATCTGACAGGCCTGAAATTGTTGCCAGAGAGCGGCTTCCGTTGATGCGTAGCGAGGATGAAAGGTAAGAAAGATTCTTAATCATCTTCAAACAATGAGCACCTCAAATGTACAGTATCTTCATGTTGGTTGCATAACTAAGATTTTCTGGATGAGCTCTGAGTTTTGGACAATAATGCTTAAGTTCAAGTTGCTTGAGCCAAGGTAACAACTGAACCGAGGAACTGGATGTTGCTTGTGATAGACATTTGTGGATCTTAGCGCCTAGAATCAACACCTAGAAGAGGATCTTAGGAAATACCTTCGGGTTACGGTTAGATGACGAAGATGCCATTGCGCTGCGTTCGCGACGAGAGGTAGCGAGAGAAGCGAGACGATCCGCACAATGGCGTTTCCTTCCTTCCTTTACGTGTTCGTCCTTCTTCTTCCTCGTCGGTGGCCTTCTGTTAGCCCGAGAGGATGAAGATGATGATGAAGAGCGGTAGCCTTCCCGTCACTCCCAGCGTGATAGATCGGATCACTTTTGTTTTGTTGAGGTGAGGTAGAGCCGACGAACCTTTTTTTTTTGGGATCGTCTTGCCGGCCCTCAACCCCTCTTTTATATACGCGTGGTGTGACAGGGGCCACAACCCAAGTGGTTGGTTGCGCCCCCGATCAGGGCGCGAGATTTGACTCTGGCCTATATGCCGAGAGATCAAACCAACATTCTCCCCCTTGATCTTGAGGCTAAATTACTTAACTTTACATTAATCACGCTTCTCAATAAATTAGTGCACAAAGACCAAGGCGTTACTAGCCACGATTCGTCTTTGTTGAACTCAATGACTATAGTACACCTTTTATCTCAAAAGCGAAACTTAGTCTTATGGGAGATGGTTGCTTATTTGACCCCTTACATCCGAATCATAGGCTTTCCAATAAACCCATGCCGGCCACGTGTTCTCTGAACACATATGGTGGTAAGCCCTTAGTCACGGATCCGAAGCATACGCTTGGTACTTATATGTTCTAATCTTATGGTTTGATTCGGATCTTCTCCTTCACAACATAAAACTTAATGTCAATGTGTTTGGCAAAGACCACTTGACTTGTTGTTATAGGAGTAAAATCTTTGCTGTTCATTGTCGCATTATCGTGAGTGGCCTTTCTATCTTTGTCTACCACTCTTAATCCGGGTACAAATTTCTTAAGCCATAGTGCCTGCCCGGTTGCCTCATAACAAGCTACAAACTCAGCATGCATTGTCGACGATGCAGTGACAGTTTGTTTGGAGCTTTTCCACGAAATAGCTCCCCCTGCGAGGGTGAATACATAACCTGATGTGGATTTCTTAGTATCTACACACCCCGCAAAATCTGCGTCAGAGTAACCCACAATCTCGAGAGCACTCGACTTTCTATACGTTAACATGAGGTCTTTGGTTCTTTGCAAATATCGCAAGACTTTCTTAACAGCTTTCCAGTGATCTATTCCTGGATTTGACTGATATCTGCCAAGCATTCGGTTACAAAACGCTAAGTCGTATGCGAGTACACACTTGAGCATACATTATGCTTCCGACAAACCAAGCATATGGAACCGATTTCATTTGATCGATCTCATATTGGTTCTGGGACATTGAAAATTCCCAAACTTATCACCCTTGACTATTGGGCGGTGAGCCTTACACGCATGCATCTTGTATTTCTTTAGAATCTTTTCTAAGTATGCCTTTTGCGATAGGCCTAATACCCTTTTGTTCTATCTCGGTGAATCTCAATTCCTAAGACATAAGATGCCTCACCGAGATCTTTCATTTCAAAATTTGAGGATAAGAAGTTCTTGGTTTCGAGTAGATTTTTATCGCTGCTTGCCAGGATATCATCTACATACGAGACTAGGAAAATGAATTTTCCATTCTTAAACTTAGCATAGATGCAATTATCTTCCTCATTTTCCTTAAAATCAAAACTTCTTATAATCTCATCAAACTTAAGGTACCCTTGTCTAGACGCTTGCTTTAGCCCATAAATGGATTTGTTCACCAAGATCCCATATTTTCTTTACCTTCCACAACAAAACCTTTAGGTTGAGCCATGTATACATTTTCATATAGATCCCTCGTTAAGGAATGCCGTCTTAACATCCATCGATGTAATTCTAAATCATAATGTGCTACAAAGCGCCATGATGATTCTAAAAGAATCCTTTATTCGAAACAGTAGAAGGTTTCATTATAATCTATTCCTTCTCTCTGAGTGAAGCCTTTTGCCACGAGCCTTGCTTTAAATCTTTCTAGATTCCCTTTGGAGTCACGTTTAGTTTTGTAGACCCATTTGACCCTCTTGCTTTTGGCTCCTTTAGGAATTTCTTCTAAGTCCTATACCTTATTTGCGCTCATGGACTTCATTTCATCTTCCATGGTCATGAGCCATTTAGATGAATGGGGACTTCTCATGGCTTCCTCAAAAGAGGTGGGATCACCTACGCCTCTAACTCTTCACTTACATAAACTTCATAATCGCAGAAATAGCCGATCTCCTATTTCGTTGTGACCTCCTAAGAGGTATTTGAGTAGGCACGTCACTCATTATAGGAGGTCATTGTGGCTCTTCAGTGCAACTTCTACAAGATCTTGGGGCTCCATGACAACAGAGCCTCAGTGCACGCTAATAGCTGCACTAGGAGAACTAACGATAGGTGTTGCAACAACCAAGCGGTGCAACAACAACAGTATCGAGAAAATGGGCTCTTGAATCATCGGAGTTGGGGCACGAGACCGCTTGTCCTCAAGGCTTATTTCTCGGGTACCATGCTCCCCGATCATTTCTTCCTCTAAGAACACAACAGGTCTTGTTTCTACAAACTTAGTCATGCATCGGGGATAGTAGAATCGGTACCCTTCGATCTTTCAGATAGCCAATGAAATGGCAACCGATCGTCTTAGCGTCTAACTTTCCAATATTTGGATTGAATATTTTAGCCTCGGTAGGACAGCCCCACACATGTAAATAATTTAGAGTGGGCTTCCTCGATCCATAACTCATATGGTGTTTTAGACACCGACTTCTCGGGAACCCGATTAAGAATATGGGCGCGGTTTTAATGCCTCCATCCATAGACTAATCGGTAAGGTGGAGTAGCTTATCATACTTGCACCATATCCATTAACATGCGGATTCGCCTTTCAGCTACTCCATTTCTTTGAGGTTCGCCCGCATAGAATCTTTGAGCTACTATGCCATTTTCCTGCAGGTACCTCGCAAAAGGTCCAGGAACTTGGCCATAAGGGGTATGTCTACCGTAGTACTCCCCTCCACGGTCTGATCTTACTATTTTAATCTTTAGATCATGCTGATTTTCAACTTCAGCCTTAAATATCTTAAACTTATCTAATGCTTCTGATCGTTCTTTAATTGGATAGATATAGCCATAACGCGAAAAATCATCAGTGAATGTTATGAATGAATCAAAACCATCCACTGACTTCACAGGAAAAGGACCACGAGATATCTGTGTGAACTATTTCTAAAATTCACATTCCGTTGGGCATCTTTCTTAATTTGCTTAGCATATTTGCCTTTAATGCAATCAATGCAATGTTCTGAATCCGAGAAGTCTAACGGGTGGAGAATTTCTTCTTTGATTAATCTCTCAATCCTCCCCCTCGAAATATGGCCTAAGCGACAGTGCCATAATTTCGAAGACGTCTCACTTTCACTTCTCTTTCGTTTATTATTACATTCATTCTTCGATGAAGAGGCATTCACAACATTCACATCATTACTTTGGGAAAGTAAATAAAGCTTGTCTTGCATAAAGGCAAGACCAATATCAATATTATTGAATTGAATCAAACATTTCTTATTCCCAAAATGACATGTATAGCCATCATCATCTAAACAGGATACTGAAATCAAATTCCTCCTCATGGAGGGTACAACTAAAACATTATGTAAATGAAGAATGAAGCTATTATTTAATTCTAGGAGAGGTCTCCGATGGCTTCAACATCTTCCTCGATGCCATTGGCGACTCTAATGCTTCTTTCTCCTCTTTTCAGATCCTCTTCGATGGAATCCTGCAAGGAATTTGCAACATGAACAGTTGCTTTGAGTCAATCCACCATGTATGAGTGGGAAAATCTAAGCTGAGGATTCATCTATGAATGTAATTTGATACTTACCATTCTTGTTCACCATTTAAGGAACTGAACGCAATCCTTCATGTAGTGTCCTTTCGATTGCAATGTCTACATGTATCCTTGTCCACCTCTGCTTTGGACCCTTGCCTTTGCCTTCATAAGGTTTACGGCCAAGGAAGACTTCTTATTTTGAGGTTTTCCTTATTCTTAAAAGAAGGCTTAGACTTGCTCAAAATTGCTCTTCTTGTTTGGAGATGACTTGAAATGATTGATATGGTCAAGCCTTTGAGCTCTAAGCCTTTCTTGTTCTTGATCACACATAGCCATCAACTTTTCTATACCCCATTTTTCATTTATGGAGTTGTAATTTCTTGCAAAAGTCTCATATTCCTTGGGTAAGTAATTTATGATAAATTGCACTAAATATCCTTCGAAATCTCCATTTCCATGGTCTTCACTTAGTGGCTATGTTGCTCATCTTGAATGTGCTCTCTAATGTTATCAGAACCATCAAACTTCTCATTTGCAAGTCTTTGCATAAGAGAGTTTGCATACATCTTAGTAGAGCCGATGAATCGACTACGAACTTTGCTAAGGTATTCCTTAGCATCGCACATTCGGGATAGCACCCTTATACCTTCCACGATGGAGTTCTTAATTACCATCATGCATTTTACATTCGAAGTTTTCCCACTTCACACGCTCTAAGTCGTATGCCATTCTTGTCAGAGCATTATTCTCAAGACCGGTTGACCATCGTGGATCATGGGGCTCGATTAGACGATCATGCATGATTGCATAATCAATATCTGAGAGAGCGAGTGCCATCTCAATCTTCTCCCTCCAAGAGGGATAATTTCCCCCATTCAGGGGCTCAATAGCAGAGATCAGACTTAGAACATTTGAAGTGTTTGCAACTTCGGGAGAAAATAATTTAATCAGAATACTGAAATAAAAATGCATGAATTAATTTAACGTTGGTTCAATTAAAACATGCTCTTAACAGGAAAATTTGTTCTATTTCTAAATCACCGTTGGGTAGAATTAGAATGGAACAAATTTTAAACTTAAATATTGTGGCAAATTTTATCATCAACGTTGGTCAGAAGATAAAATTCCACGCTGAGAATAAACTTAATAATTTTATGGCAAATTTTATCATCAACGTTGGTCAGAAGACAAAATTTCCATACTAAAACAGACTTAATATAATTTTCTAACTAAATTTTCACGTTGGATCCAATTTAATCAGAAAAATAATCTAAAACTTAGCGGCGGAAACATGTCTTATCACAGTGCTCAAATAAAAACTTCACAGCAAATAATATTAAAACAGGAATCTTAATTCTTCACAGCAAAACAAAAAGAAAAATTACTATGTTTCACTGTTCATGGCCGAAAAACGACCCTAAAAATGGCCCACGGCCTTTTCAACGAGCGCCCGATCACCAGGCCAAGCAAACTTGGGCCTGGGCCGACGCGACGCTCCCTCGCCTGGGCCGAAACACAGCCTAGCCGAGCCGCGTCGATCTGAGCCGCCCAATCCCGATCAACGGCGGAGATTGCTTATTGTGAATAAACGCCGGAAAATCGGACTTCCCAAAACCCTAATTCATTTTCTTCCGCTCGCCCGCACCCGCTTCCTTCGATGCATACACGCGAGAGAGCGAGCCGGAGATGGAGGGGCGGCGCCGCTTCGCGCCTTGCGGTCTTGCGTCACCCTAGGGTTGACGCCCGCCGTCAAGTGGCTCGAGGGCGGTGCCCTTCATCACGCAAGACGCCAACCCGAAGAAGGAAAATGGCGACGCTGAGCGGCCTCTTCCGTGGCCATCTTCTTCTGTGGCCATCTTCTTCCCGTGGCGGCGAAAGCACGGCATAGCCGTAGGGTTTCCTTTGTTTTCCCCCTTAATTTGATTCGGTTCTCTGAGTTTTGGGGAAAAAGAGAACTAGGGTTTAACGGATTTGGGGAAAATCCCGATCTAGGGTTCTTATCTCGAGAGCAAAATTATTCTTCCTCTCCTTCTTCTTGCTGCACGAGTTAAACCGAAGGAATACTTCATCTAGGGTTAGATTAGGCACTAGAAAACCTAAGCTCGATACCATTGATAGACATTTGTGGATCTTAGCGCCTAGAATCAACACCTAGAAGAGGATCTTAGGAAATACCTTCGGGTTACGGTTAGATGACGAAGATGCCATTGCGCTGCGTTCGCACGAAGAGGTAGCAGAGGAAGCGAGGCGATCCGCACAATGGCGTTTCCTTCCTTCCTTTACGTGTTCGTCCTTCTTCTTCCTCGTCGGTGGCCTTCCTGTTAGCCGAGAGAGGACGAAGATGACGATGAAGAGCGGCGGTAGCCTTCCGTCACTCCCACGCTGATAGATCGGATCACTTTTGTTTTGTTGAGGTGAGGTAGAGCCGACGAACCTTTTTTTGGGATCGTCTTGCCGCCCTCAACCCCTCTTTATGTAATGCGTGGTGTGACAGGCCACAACCCAAGTGGTTGGTTGCGCCCCGATCGTATGCGCGAGATTTGACTCGCCTATATGCCGAGAGATCAAACCAACAGCTTGTGGTATCTTCGATGACCACTCTTCTCACTTAGGAATCATCCCATTCCATAAGAACTCAAGTTTGGGAAAGGCAAGCTGGTCCATCGCCAAGAAATTCAGAGCCAAGCGTGGCGGCAGAATTTGCCAAGCACAATCTTAAGGAATGTCAGATGTGGCGGCTGGCCCAATGGTGGAAGTTGGAGACAGGACATGCAGTCTATAATCTTTAACCATGTCACATTGCAAAGAGAACATGCCTCTATCCGGCTTTGTTTGGGAGGTCCAATCCCGACCGAGATCCCTGTGGATGGGCCGAGATTTTTGTCTAAAATCCCGGCCCATCCACAGGGATCCCGCCCAGGATTGAGCCTCCCAAACAAGACCTCCATGTTGGAAATCCGCAGCCGAAGAATCCTCCGACGAGAAGGTCCTCCAAACAACTTGATGAAAGTAACGTCTCCAAGATTGCTTCAGTGTTTTCAACCTGTTTTTAGTCTGTTAGGGTTAGGAAAAGCACAAAAATGGGAACACAAGATTTACATGGAGCAAAAACGAGAGACAAGATTTAACGTGAAAAAACCTTACGAATGAGGAAAAAAACCCACGAGAAACAATCCACTATAATCTTCTAAGTTTACATCTACAAAGGGTGCCTTATATAGCCAAAAGAGTCTGAGTTGTAGATAATTTAGACTCCTATAGAGATATTGAGCATATCTCCAACAGCCCTATTTTAGATATTTGAGTTATTTCTAACAAACCTCTCCTTAACTCAAAATCCATAATGAAAATTGTGTCCTAAAAAACCCCTTAGAGTAATTAAGCACCATAAATACCAAGTGCGTTAAAAATCCAAAGGACTACTGAATTAGAAAGACTAGAACGGTAAATCTAAACACTTGTAGTACAAAAGACAAACTAGAATAGTCTTATCCAAATGCTTCTCATGAAGTAAGATTGAGCAAATCACCAGTGAATCGAGGAAAAACAGGAAGTGTCAATCCAAGCATACAGTTATCAACAAAGCAGATAAAAAATCTGGGTCTTCAATGATCAGAAAGCAACAACACTTGAGATGTGCTCTATAATGGCCCAGTCCTGACACCCGAAGCAAGTTCTCTCAATCCAACATGGCAGCGTTGCAGTGCAGCTCCAACTGAAGGCCGTCTTTGCTACGCTTCTCCTTTCTGTATCATCTCCGTAACAACAATGAAAGGTATGAAATATAAGAGGCGGAGCCAGCTCAGGTCAAGCCTTGGGCCGGGCCATATCTTTCTTAGAACAATCTGTATTTTTACTAATTTTTTAACATATTTTACCTGAGTTTTTATGCCAGGACTCGGACGCGCGCCCACCCCAAAGAAATGTTGTCGGTCATCTTAAAGTCATGACCACTCTCTCCCACTTAGTGACTTAGGCATCATTCCTATATATCCATAAGAAATCTAGATTAGGAAAGGAAATTGCTCCATCACCAAGAAATTCGGAGCCAACTGCGAAAGTATAGGATCAGCTGGTAACTGCAGATTAGAGATGACAATGCCTAGCTAGGTAGCAAGGAACAATAACTTGTGCGCTAGCCACTGAGAGAGCTAGACGAGGTCATGGACTCACTCTTACTCTTATTTATTCTAACCATTCTCAGATATCTCCTGTGCCCAGGTGCTTGAAGAAACTCTGAATTGGCAGGCATGTAGTATCCAGCATCACCTTTCTCTGACTGCAACTTATCTAGAAACTCTGTTGGCATGCCAGACAGTTCCAAATTCTGGAGGTGCATGAGGTCCTCCATGCCACGGGGCGTTTCAGTTAGCTTGGTGCACATGTGAAGAACAAGGTCACGTAGGTTTTCAAGGCATCCCTTTTGAAACTCTATGCGACTGAGGTTAGGCAAATCCTCTAGGGTGAGTTTCGAAGGGCAGGAAAACTAGCTCCGCAAAGGTCATGTTCCTCTGATGCACGACGACGAGGCTAAGATTTAACAGTCTAGGAAGCGTCACGGGCAGCACGAGTGAATGTTGTGCGATGTGGCATTCGCACAGCCGTAGTTGCATGAGGCTAGTGAGGTAGCTGGTCCATGATGGCAGCTTCCTCTCGCTAACCTGCCGGTCGGGCGAGCTTTGTAGCCGGTGGTGGTCGAGTGATCGATTCCAGGTCTAGTGCTGCGCTCGCACCCGACTCACAAGCTCCAAGCGCGAAGGCAGCTCATCCTCGAGATTGACGACGACAAATCGGCGGTATGGCTCGCATCAATGCCGATACCGCAGTGCTCCTCATCCGCTTTCGAACTTTGCTAAGGATTTGACGATCTTCTCATCGGCTTTTACATGTTTGAGTGTTTGCAGACTGGTCAGGTTCCGTATCTCTTGTGGAGTCCCACCGCTCGCCGAACGGAACCAATGGTTAGCGCTGCGTGGCGCTCTGAACAGCATCGTGGCGCAAGTTCTTCGATTTTGCTACGGACTTTGGCAATCTTTCGACCATGGACCACGTGGCATCCAAAGTTTGCAACTTGTTCAATTTTCCCAGACCCTTTGGAAGCTCTTTCACGAGAGTAGAGCGAATCCCAAGATACCGCAGATTGCGAAGATCGGTGACTGAATTGGGCAGATTATCCAGCTCGATGTACCAGAGGTTTAGCACGGTCAGTAGCCTGAAGCGAGACAAGAGCGAAGCATCCAATTCCGACCAAAATGAATGGAAGGAACGCAGCAAGGCCATCTTCTCCTTCGGAATCGACTGATGATCCATTTTGCATGTTTCGACTGCAAGGTGACGGATTCGGATGTCGGAATTGAGTGTTACATTGCACTTCGCAAACTGAATGAAGCCCTCAGCTCTGGACCTATGGGTGATCAGTTCCCTGATGAGGTCATGAATGACGAATCGTTTTGCTCGGCCAAACTCGTTCCTCGCAACAATCTGCATCAAGCAGCGCTGCACTAGCTGGTCTAGGTAATCATCCGCGACATCCTCCATTGTGCGCTGGCCTTGCGTCTCGTCGACGAAACACTGCGCAACCCAGTTCCTAATCAGTATCTTCCTCTTGATCAAGAAGTCCTCAGGGTATATGCTGCAGCTCGGAAGCATTTCTGAGGTGTTCCGCAGGTCATCGATGCTCAGGTTCAGTATGCTCGCTGCCTCCCCTATCCCAAGAAGGCCAAGATCGCTTCGCTGTTGTCCCACACAAGGCAGTCGCGGACGTTCCGCCATGCGAACTCTGTCCTATCTTTCAAGGCGAGGACGTTGCCGACGGAGACGATCGCCAGCGGCAGGCCGCCGCACCGCCCAACCAAATTGACGGCCAGATCCTACAGGTGGCTCGGGCACTCCCGGCTGGACGCTTGCCTGAAGGTCACCCTACAGAACAGCGTCCATGCCTCGCGCCACGGCAGAGGCTCCAGCATCATGATCCTCTCGTCCGCCGCCGCCCTGGCAACGTCGTTGCTGCGCGTGGTGATGACTACATGGCTCCCAATGGCATCGTCACGGAACACCGCGTGGCGGAGCTTGTCCCACAGGGTGGCGTCCCACACGTCGTCGAGCACCACCAGGTATCTCTTCTCGGCGAGATGCTCCCGCAGAGCCTCCACGAGCGACCGGTAGTCCGTGCAGCCGGTGACGTCAAGGTGCAGCTCTTTGCTGATTTTCCTGAGGAGATCGTCCATGCTAAAGCCCTGCGAGACAGCCACCCACGCGGCGTAGTAGAAGTGGCTCCTCGCCACCTCCTTGTACACGCTCGCTCGTGACGAGTGTGGTCTTGCCAACGCCGCCCATCCCACAGAGCGCGACCAGCGTCCGTCGGGGCTCTGCGTCCTCGGCCAGCCATCCCATCAGCTGCTTCCTATTTACAGCAAAGCCGACGATCTCCTCTTCATATGTATGTGCATGGCTTTGGTTGCTGCATGATTTAGTCAGTAGATCTTGCGGTTTTGGCTGGTCGAATGCTTGCACAGCTACAGCACACACCCAAATACCCAATACGGTTGTGCAAGCTGAGTACAAGTGTAAATCATGACAAGTGGGGTACAATTAATCGAGCGCAAGAGTTTTTGCTGGCAGGACAATCGATCGATCGCTATAATTCTGCTCGTTTATAAGGCGTATTTTTTACAATCAACTTCGTGTGTTTTCAGGTCTTTTCCTCTCGTCGCAATAGTATAAATGGGCCGGGCCTGGGCCGGCACGGCACGAAGCAGGCACGAAGCGCAAATGGGCCGTGCCTGGGCTCGCTGAAGATGAACCGGGCCAGCCCGGCCCGGCACGGTGGGCACGACGGGCCGTTTCGGCCCGGCACGGTTCCGGCCCGAAGCACGATAGGCCCGTGCCGGGTCGGCCCGGCCCGGCACGACGCCCACCTCCACCGCAGAGTATGCACTGTTAGAGAAGAACGCTAAAAACTGTTAAGATAATTTTCTCTTTATTATTTCTTGTTATGTTTATTTGCAAAACTAAGTCTATCTTTCAGTGTATAGTCAAATCTATAGCCTTCACAAATAAAATAGGATTCCACTTTCTTTTTCTAATAAGCCTCCTTATTCTAAACAGACTTTTAATCAAAACTCCTAACTGATTATAAAATTACGTCTAACATTTTTCTCTTAATCTCATAACACTAGCTCTTAGTCAATTAAGATTTGCTCGACACAAGTTTTTTTCGTGTGGACACTTTAGCCTGGTTCCTTGCAAGCACCTCTTTTCTCGATGTCCTCGTACATACTTTAGCTTTGACGCGATGTCTTCCTGGTTCCTGCTGCCGCATGCTTCCTGGAAAAACTTCTCTTTTGCTATGACGTTGCTACTCCTCTGTCCTTTCCTTGTCTTGCTTTTGAACTCGCTGTTTTCTTGCTTTCTTCTCGGTTGCGTGCTGTACTGCCTACCAAGGATTGAAATCCCGGTTTCCTTTTAAATATGTTCCATAGTGGAGAACAAAATTTTGATGAGATCTCACTATTTTAAAACCAAAATATCGACCAGTTTTGTCGAGATCTTAACAAAATTGCACTGAGTGAAAAATATCTAAAACTACGTCAAAAATTTTGAATTTTTTAGCGGTTCCTGACACATCAGTAATGTGCCTATAAAAATTTCAGATGATTATAAAGCTTTATAAATTTTTAAAAATTTACAAAGTGCTACTGTCCGGATAAAAGCTTTACCGGCAAACTTCAATCAAATGAAAAATGGTATAAACCAAGTTAGAAAATTTTGAAAATTTTTGTAGATAGTCCTGATGTATCATCAATATTTCTATAAAATTTTAATACGATGATCAAACTTCAAGAACTTCTAAAAATTTTGACAGTGTTATGTCCTCATAAAAGCCTGATGATCAATAAAAAAAAGTTTAAAATTTTTAAAAATTTTGCAAAAAGGTTCTAAGGAAATGTTTAAGATCTTATAAAAATTTTGAATCATGATCACACTCCAGTGAATTTATAAAATTCTTACAAGTGCAATGTACCTTTTATGTTCTTTCTGTTTTTGATTTTTGAAATATAACAAATGAAGTTCAATGCATACATAGATTTGATTGGGCAAACAAAAAAGTTAAAATTTTTAAAAATTTTATACAATGGTACTGAGTCAATTATTAAGCTTTCATAAAAATTTTGGATCATTATCAAACTTGAGAAAATTTATAAAATTTTGACAAGTTTACTATCCCAATTATGTTCATTCTATTTTTTATTTTTTAAAGATAAAAAATGAAGTTAAATTATTTTTAAAATTTTTCACTATGATCCTATACTTCGTAGAATGGTACTATAAATTTTTGACATCATGATAAAGTATGTACAATTTTATAAAAATCTGATAGTGTTTCTACAGTTTTTAAAAATATTTCAAAATTTCAGTTTTTCATCAAATTTTCATATGAGAGGACTTTCTTAAGGGTTATTGGACCAAATCCGGTAAAAAAAGTCAAATTTTGGTCAAAAATGGTAAGATCTCGGTAAGATTTTTGAGATTACTTTAGCAATTTAAATTTTTTGATTTTTTTTACTCTGGCTGGCATTTCAAAATTCATGCACGTCTGAAAATTGAGATCTTGTGAATTTTCAGTGAGATTTGGATCCTTGCTGGCTACTGGAGGTCTGCACTATTGCCGTACATGAATAGCCTTCCCTCCATTGTGTTGTGCATCAGCCACCTGAAGCTCTCTCGCACTTCTGTTTCACGCGTCACGGAGGGAATTATTTTGCTTGCACCACCAGGGATTCGACTTGTACTGCTTTGTCGCTGCCAGCTCTTTTCTTGTGCATCTGTTTTCTTCCCTTTGTTGTGGCCTGATTTCTTTCTCTTCTGCTCTTGTACGTGACACCGTCTTCTTTTATCTGGTGCTGCGGCCGCCGCTAGGAGGAGTTGCTCCAGCCAAACACGTCGCCTCCTGCGTTCAGGATTGTGCCGCACTGATCCTTTTTATTCTTTGTCGCCCCCTCGGCGTTTTCTTTTTTTATTCGCGGTTTCGCAGCCCTAGAGTCCACCTCCTTCTGCAACATACGTTGACGAGTTTCTGTCTCCCCTACAAATTTTCCCTTCAAACTAACCTCATGACAAACCGGCTTATAAGTTTTTAGAGAAATTTTGTACAACCGATTTGAAGATCTCATGACCTTCATCGATAAATCTTTGTTCTTGTTATAAACACGTAAGAACTTTGCGTGCAGCACTACCCTGCACCCTTCTTCTGCCATTTGTCCGAGGTTGAGTATGTTGTTACACAAACTCGGTATATAGTAAATTTTAGAGAATAACTTCTGATCGTTGTTTTTGCATTGTACCAGCATCGTTCCTTTGTATCTTATTTGCACCGTGGAGGCTCATGAAACACGAACGGATCTCCAGTCATGTGATTGCTTGCTCCATTGTCCAAGTACCACAAATCAGTGCGATCGTGGCTATCTCCCTCTATGCATAGTTTAGGAACTATATTCTCCTCATTCAACATCACTATGTTTGGCTCCTCTTCTTTGCACAATGAGAGGAGTGGAGCCAGTTCATCGTCGGCGCTTGCTCGGGTGAGGTTTACCTCCTCGTTCTTCTTCTTATTCCAACAATCCAAAGCAAAGCGCCCATACTTGTTACAGTTGAAGCACTTTATATGACTGCGATACTATGACACATTGTGACCATATTTTTCATATTCAAAATATTTGATATGTGACTTATCTCGTGGTCTATTATCACCATCTTGTTCGGCTTTGTCTCCTCAACCACCTCTGCCTACTCGGCTACCAAAACCGCCGCGTCCACACCCGTGGTTAAACTGCTTGCCATCACTTTTTTATCTCCCTTTAACAGCAACACTTGCTTGTTACGGGACTGATAAATCTGCTCATTACGGGACTGATACCCCCTCAGTAGCTCCTCATGCGCCTTGAGCGAGTCGGTAATCTCCTCGATTTTCATGTTCTCCAAATCCAAAGAGTACATGAGCGTGGTGACGACAGGCACGAACTTTTTTGGTAGCACGTACAGGGACTTCTTCACTGCCATAGATTACTCCATCCTATCGCTGAGAGAAATAATCTGATTATACAATTAAGTAAGCTTACCAGCGAACTCATCGACCAACTGGGTTTCTCTCATCTGGAGATTCTCAAACTTGTTCTGGAGATTTTGTAGTCGCACCTTCTTCACGAGGTCAACTCCTATGTGCATCTTCTGAAACGTTAGCCATGCTTCACGTGCTGTCTCCTTCTTGATGAGCTGGTACATCATTCAATCTGGTACCGACTGTTAGATCGTAGCAAGTGTCGCCTAATCTATTCTGTCATCTTCCTCAACCTTCCCTTTTGGATCGACTGCACCCTAGACATCCTGAGTGCGTAAAATTTCCTTCATCTTTATTGCCCATACTGGGTGATTGTCGATTACCAAGAGAGGGTACTGGAGGGATACCAAACTGGATATACGCTGAGAACTGTGTGAGTGCCGAGTATATTAATAGCATCTTCGCTTTTAGAAGAGCTGCAGAGGAGGATAATTTTAGTAAGGGGGTGCAGTTATGTCTTATTCGTGCATTGACTGTGAGAACCTGAAGATGTTTCGAAACTCTGCACAGATCGAATCACACTTGATTCTGAGGGGTTTCAAAAGGGGTATACATGTTGGACCAGTCAAGGTGAAGAGCGGGATATACAGAAAGCAGGTAGTATTAATATCATCAACGAAGTTAATGATATGCCGGATGATCATATCGATTGTACTTCCGATAAGGATAGGTTGCAAGATGATAAACTGAATCGATGCTGTGCGACGCAGAAGGGAACCATGATAACAGAGAATATGGTAAATTCCGGTCCTTAATGGAGGATTCAGAGAAACCTTTGTTCCCAGCTTGCAAGTTAAAATACATAAGGTTGTCATCCGTGCTTGAACTGCTAAAATTGAAAGCAAGCAATGGTTGGTCTGACAAGAGTTTCACAGCGCTGTTACGTCTATTGGTGGACATGTTTTTAGAGGAAAATGAGTTGCCAACAACCACCTACAAAGCTAAGAAGGTTCTTTGTCCCTTGGGAATGGAAGTAGAAAGAATATATGCATATCCGAATGACTGTATCCTATACCGCAAAGAGTACACGAACTTACATGTATGTCATATGTGAAACACATCCCGGTACAAGCGTAAGAGTCATTCAGATGATGACAACGAGGGCATCGAGGTGAAGAAAGGACCTCTTGCTAAGGTGGCATGGTATCTGCCTGTAATTTCTTATTTGAAGCATTTGTTTACGAACCCAAATGAGGCAAAACTGCTGCGTTGGCATTCGAAGGAGCGTAAGAACAATGGAGTGCCAAGGCACCCTGCTGATTCCATCAAGTGGAAAAACATCGATAGGAGGTTTCAATAATTTAGTGCGGATCCAAGGAATATAAGGTTTGGATTGAGTACAGATAGAATGAATCCTTTTGGTAACATGAGCGGCTAGCATAGCACTTGGCCTGTGAATCTCTGTATCTACATCCTTCCTCCTTGGTTGTCTATGAAGAGGAAGTATATTTTGTTGTCTATAGTTATCCAAGGATTGAAACAACCTAAGAATGATATGATATGTATTTAGCACCATTGGTGGAAGATCAGAAAACACCATGGATTTCAAGGTATAGGTATGGGATGCGTACAAACAAAAGAACTTCACTTTGCACTATCTTTTGTTCTGTACCATAAATGATTACCCTACCCTTGGTAATCTATTTGGCCAGAGTACAAAAGGAACCAAAGTCTGCACTCACTGCTTAGACAATACCGAAAGTGTGTGGCTGAATCACTCGCGCAAAACTGTGTACATGCGTTACTGTAGATTCCTTCGGAGGAAGCACCCATACCGTAAGATGAAGAAACAATTTGATAGAACAAACGAAGATGGTTTAGCTCTAAAGCCTTTAGGTGGGATAGATGTTCATGATATGGTTAAGAATTTGGATGTTGCATTTGGAAAGGAATATAAATCGAGGTCCCGCGAGAAGAACATGTGGAAGAAGATATTAATATTTTGGGGCCTACCTTATTGGGAGCACCTAGAAGTTCGGCACTGTATCTATGTGATGCACACAGAGAAGAATGTCTGTGATAACTTGATTGGTCTCTTACTGATTATTAAGGACAAAACAAAGAACAGTATCGATACATAGCTTAACTTGGTTGATATGGGCATAAGACCTGAGTTAGCACCGAAAGAAATCGATACAAGACAAACATATTGTGAACCTATTTGTTACATTTTGTCCAAGACGGAGAGAACTGAACTTGTGCCAATGCTTGCATGGTGTGAAAAAATTTCGTCCGATTACTCATTCAACATGAAGAGACTTGTCTCGATATAAGATTTGAAATTAACTGGCATGAAGTCTCATGATTATCATGTACTGATGACACAAATGCTCTCTGTGGCAATTAGAAGTATTTTGCCAGTTAAGGTCCAGGAGATAATCATAAGGCTGTGTTATTTTTTTAACACAATTACTCAAAAGGTCATCAATCCCAAAGCGCTAGATGCTTTGTAAGTTGAGGTGGTGATGAATCTATATAATCTTGAGATGTATTTCCTTCGTCATTTTTCGATATCATGGTCCATCTCATTGTTCACCTTGTGATAGAGATAAAGCTGTGCGGGCCCATGTTTCTACATAGCATGTACCCATTCGAGAGGTATATGAGAATTCTCAAGTCCTACGTACGGAATCGATCTCGGCTGGAGGGTAACATTGTTGAAGGTTATGCACCGAACAAGTCATGGAGTTCTGCATCGATTACATGGCTTAGGTCAAACCAATAGGTATGCCTTGATCTTGCCATGAGGGGAGGCTCCAGGGCATTGGAACCATCAGAAGAAAAGCAATCACGCTTGATCCTACCGCCTACCTCAAGCTCATTTCATGGTTTTACAACATATGGCTGTAGTGTCCCCGTACATCGACAAGCATAAGCACTGGCTATGATAAGAGAATCCGATGCGACAGGAGTCTTGGATCATAAGACAACATAATCTTCAGTTCAATAGATGGTTGAAGGAGTGACCCATCACTAGAACCTCATCAGGTGATACGCTCATATGGTTAGCAAAAGGGCCAACATTTACAATTGTAACATGGAAAGGATACGACTTAAATGGGTACACATTTACACGAGAAATCAGGCTATAAAGAGTACAAACCAGAACAACTGTATCTGCATTGATGCATTCAATACCGTTGGGTCGACGAGGAGCTCATACTGTGGATTCATAGAGGAGATTTGGGAGCTCGACTATGTACTATTTAATATCCCCTTATTTCGATGTCGTTGGGTCCACCTCCAGCAGGTGAAGGTTGATTAGTATGGTGTCACTATTGTTGACCTCGCACGCGTCAGATACCAAAATGAACCATTCGTACTCGCTAACCAAACTATTCAAGTATTCTATATAATCGACCCATCCAACAAGAAGAGATATGTAGTTTTTTAGGGAAGAAGAAGGATTATCGGAGTAAAGAATGTAGTAGATGAGAAAGAATATAATTAATTTGATGAGTTGCCTTCTATTGGAAACGGCATCACTGTCCAGGAAGAACAACCCAAGGAAGCTAGCTACACACGCGTCAATCATCGTGAAGGGCTAATTTTTATACAAAAGAATAAGCAAATTGAGTTATTATTTTAAGTGTACTCTCCAATATAATAGAGTTGTTTTTAATGAGACACTCAAAATTTGAGACATCTTTGTGTATACATCTAATTTATTTAATAAAGTTTCATTTCTTTTACTGATGTTGGTTCATCCACAATTCCATATATATTATACATTATGCACAATCGATTAATCATCCATTTTTAGGTTAAGTTGGATTGGCCGGTAAATTTTGGTTCAATTTAGCAGAAAACCTATAATTTTGCACTTTGGAAAAGTATTATTAACATGTAGGTCTTGTGAAGATGTTGTATTGTAACTGCCACATACCAAGAAGGCCAAACTCTAGTTTTACCTCAGCAATGAAAGGTCTGTGACAAGCAACATCACAGATGGTTCTATTTTAGAACCGTCTATAATGAAACACTATCACAGACGGTTCTATATTATAACCATCTGTGATAAAACACTATCACAAATGGTTCTAGTATAGAACCATCTGAGATAGATGCTCTATATAAGGTTCCATCGCGCAGATTGATCTATTACCACTCTCTAGCGCTCAAAACCCTAGCCGACGCTTCGTTTCCTTCTCCGCTGGTCCCCACTCTGGTCTCCTCCCATGCTGCCGGTCCCCACGTCCGAACCGGCTTCCTCCCGTGCCGTCGGTTCCCACACCCGTACCTGCTTCCTCCCGCACCGCCGGTCCCCACAACGTTCTCCTCCCGCCTGACCACGCCGGCTTACTCCCGGGCCGCTGGTCTCCTCCCACTCACCCATGCTAGCCTCCTTCCACGGCGACCTCCTCCCTCCTGCCACACCAAGGTAACCTCCGGCGACATGAATCCTCCCACAAACTACTCGAAATCATAGTTTTTGGTTTTGACCTAGTCTTTGTGCAACTCAATTATGGAAGTAAAAAAGATCTCAACTTTGGGTTCCTTTTGTGTTTTAGGTTCCTCATGTTTTGATCATTAGCAATAACATTGTATTCATTTTAGTTTTCTGTACATTAGACTACTAGCGTATAGGATCTGAGGTTTGAGTCCACAACTAACAGCAAAATGGTGCAAATAGATGAATGGATGCAAAATTCAGACAATAAGCTAGCTGGCCTAGAACAAGTGGAATCAATGGGAGATGGATTTAGGTGTGTATAGGTAAAAGTCTCCACTTATATCCATGTATAGATGTGTCCAGTAAGAAGAAATATAAACTTGTGGTAAGGCTTCCAATTCCCCACAAAATATGCAAGCACCCAAGTACCGATATCAACACTATCACATATCACATTTTCTTGTTTGTCAATTGGTGATGTTGATAACTCTTGACAATTTGGAACAGTTGAGAAGTAAATTCTGCCACAAAAAGTCAACCAAATTCAATGCTAAACTGACAAAATGTACTATGAAACATAAAATTTCCAATTGCATCCTACATGGAATTCATGAGCACTGCCCAGCATAGTCAGAAAATTAGTGCAATTGCATTAAATGGCCCAAATCAATCAAGCAGAATTATGTTCAGAATTATTGGCCATAGGTTTGTCCATCTTTTTTTAAAAAAATGAAACAACTTTATTTGTATGAACTATATGAGAAGTGACTAGAGTATAACTGGAAAACTCAATAATCGCACTTCTTTTCTTGGTGTCTTGCTAGCTTCTCATTCTTTTCTTTTTTTTTTTGATGCTTTGGTTTGTCATTTGTGTCATAGTACCATGTCATTTCAACACTTGTCAACTGTTTTCAGTGCTTATTCTTATGTAGATACTAGCCGTGAAAGTTTGGTCCATTAAAGATTCCTTAGCAAAGCATGTTATTGTGTGCGTATAATCTGTTAAGTGCGTATTCAGTGCTTATGCTTATTACTCTTCAGTTGCAAATGAGAGTTGTGTAAAAAAATGTTTACAATCAAAACTAAATGGTTGCAACTATTGTTAAAATATATGGTTCGAAAGAATTGAGACTATATGATGTCCATAACCAAATTAAGTATATGGTTCGAAAGAATTGAGACTATATGATGTCCATACCATTTCATTATGCATCTAAAATTGGTTTTTTATTTACGGTAAGGATGTCCAATGTCCTTGCGTGCCCGCCTTCTCTTTCTTGTTGAAAACCAGCCTAGATTGCAAGTATGCCTCTTCTAGTTGAATCCCAGAAAAAATCTCTCATTTATGTTTTGATAATATATCCCCCTCACTTATCTTTTGATGGAGATTGTCGAAGGTTAGAAATCGACAATACTCTTATACTTCGGGTACCTTTGAGATAGCAGGGTTAGACACGAAATCAGAGACACAATTTAGATAGTTTTGGGCCTCCGAGCAGAGTAATACCCTACTCCTGTATGGATGACGTATGAAGATGGCAAATAGTGTACAAAGTGGGTTGCCTAGCTCTAGTTACAAGGAACTTAGGGAGTGGCTAAGCTATGGCTAAGGATGAACAAAGTGCAACTCACCGACTCTAGATGCTCTGCTCGAAAGGGTATTCTCGCTTGTCTAGCTCGGATGACTTGTAGTCTGAGAATTGCTTGTTCTTTGATGACGCCTGCCGTCGTCTTTATATAGTCGGGGTAGTCTTGGGTCGAGTTGTAGTCGGTTTGGGATACCGGATCGTATTCGATGAGGAGTCCATCGCCACGTGGTCTTCAGATCAAATCCAAACTTCCTTAAATTCAGGCGTACTCGAGCTGGTTTCCTTGTTACAGGAACACGATCGAATCCTCCCTTGCATGAAGATATCCCGCCACATGTATCTTATCCCATTGAACAGGGCCTGCGATATCCAGAGTTTTCTAATGCTTGCTTGAGCATATACGGTATGATACTTGAGTTTCTAGTGCATGCCCATATCCTATATTTAGATATTCGATAGTAGCCCCCAAACTCTGCTTAGTGGAGGGTCCGTTTAAACACTTGGTCGATTATTGTCAAACTCTGGTCTGGTCAAGTAACGCCTTGTCTGCTTGTGGTCGAACGATTCAAGTAGGTTGGGAATCGCTAAGTATCAAGTGGAATGTGTTGGGTAGAGCGCCCTGCTGCCAGCCCAACTCGAGTTCTTAGGGTAACCACATGTCACTCAATATCGACTCGTCGACTGAACTTTGAGTAAAGTTAGAACAATGGTCAGAAATTCTAAACATTGGGTAGTTGGGTATTTATTGCTCTCGTCTATAGCGCTACGATAGGTGCGGCGCCATCATCCCACTTTTCTCGCCAATCAAGGCGCTGTATGGCGGGGAGCGAAATGTTGTGCGAAGGAATTTTTAGCTTATAAATTCCCAGATCCGGAACTGTAGCCATTCCTACTTTTCACCTCCAGCCTTACTTTTGAAACCTCCATTGCACTTCCTTGAGCTTTAGCGCTACCGCTCTTGAAAAATCCATCTTGCATCCATCTGTAATGGCGTCTGGCCCTTCTGTCAGCACCAAAGCTGCTCTGCCACTGAAAAAGGAACCTGAGACGGCTGAAGCAGTCTTTAATGATGAGACCTTCAAGAAAGTATGGCAGAAATCCGTAATGACGGAGAAGAGCCTCACCAAAATAGAGGGAGATGGCTTCATCTCTCCTTGACAGTTCTTCCATTGGAGGCCATCGCTTGGTGAGTCCTGTCCCACCCCGAAGGATGAGGACAAAACTGTGGTTTTTGAGGCTTTCTTCCACTGCGGTCTTAGCTTTCCCCTTCCCAATTCCCACTCGACGTTCTGGACTTTTATCAGGTCCAACTGTACCACATGAGCCCCAATTCCATTTTGATGCTCAGCGTGTTTGTCCACCTTTGTGAGGCCTTCACGGTATCAAACCCATTTCAATTTGTTTCGCCATGAAGAGGAAAAGAGAGCAGCGAGAACTTGTGGGATTATCACTATTAAAACTAGATCTTGAATCGCAAAGATCTCCAACGGAACGGAATCAATCACAGTACATCGGAAAAATTTGTGACAAAGGCAGATTCGATTGTGCAGACGTTCTATAATGGCGACAAGCACATATAGGCATTGCCTAGCTTAGTTAGTGTGATAGCTAATCGATGTTTGGAATAGAACATATAGGCACTAAGCAAAAAAATCGAGAATCTGTTCTATGATGGCCCAATCTTGATGCCCGTTAAGCACCTATCCAACATGGCGGCGTTGCGGTCAGGCTCCAACTCGAGGCCGTTTTCGCTAAACCGTTCTCCTTTACAGATCACCTTGGACGTCCACTCGGGGACACGGTACATCGCCTCATCTTCGACATACGAGCATTTCAATGCACGATAATATTCACACACTTCAATATGGGCGCACACACATAGAGGATAGAGCTCTCGATCGACAGCTGAAATTGTTGCCAGAGAGCGGCTTCCGTTGATGCGTAGCGAGGATGAAAGGTAAGAAAGATTCTCAATCATCTTCAAACAATGAGCACCTCAAATGTACAGTTTCTTCATGTTGGCTGCATAACTAAGATTTTCCGGATGAGCTCGAGTTTTGGACAATGCTTAAGTTCAAGTTGCTTGAGACAAGGTAACAACGAACCGAGGAATCGGATGTTGCTTGTGGTATCTTCGATGACCACTCTTCTCACTTAGGCATCATCCCATTCCATAAGAACTCAAGTTTGGGAAAGGCAACAGTCCATCTTCAAGAAATTCAGAGCCAACTGTGCTACAGAATTTGCAAGCACAATCTTAAGGAATGTCAGATGTGGCGGCTGGCCCAATGAAGTTGGAGACAGAACATTCAGTCTATTAATCTTTAACCATGCCACATTGCAAAGAGAACATGCCTCTATCCATGTTGGAAATCTGCGGCCGAAGAATCCTCTGACGAGAACGTCCTCCATACAACTTGATGAAAGTAACTTCTCCAAGATTGCTTCATGTTTTCAACCTCGCTTTCGATCATTAGGGTTAGGAAAAGCACAAAAACGGGAACACAAGATTTACATGGAACAAAAACAGGAGACAAGATTTAACATGGAAAAACCATACTAATGAGGAAAAAAACCACATAAAGCAATCCAGTATAATCTCTCAAGTTTACATGTATAGAGGGTGGTTTATATAGCCAAAAGAGTCTGAATTGTAGATAATTTGGGCTCATATAGAGATATTAAGTACATATCTAACAACCCTATTTTGGATATTTGAGTTATCTCTAAAAAACCTCCCCTTAATTCAAAATCTATAATGAAAATTGCCTCCTAAAAAACCCCTTATAGTAATCAAGCACCATAAATACCAAGTACGTTAAAAGTCTAAATGACTACTGAACAAGGAAGACTAGAACAGTAAATCCAAACACTTGTAGAGTAAAAGACAGACTAGAACAGTCTTATCAAAACACTTCCCATTAAGCAAGATTAAGCAAATCACCAGTATGTCGAGGAAAGGATAAAACAATCAATCCAAATAAACAACTATCAACAAAGCAGATGAAAAATCTGGATCTTCAATGATCAGAAAGCAGCAACACTTGAGAGCTGCTCTATAATGGCCCAGTCCTAACACTCGAAGCAAGTGCGTTGCAATGCAGCTCCAACTCAAGGCCGTCTTTGCTACGCTTCTCCTTTGTGTATCATCTCCGTAACAACGATGAAAGGTATGAAACATCTGGGGCAGAGCCAGCCCAGGCCCAGGCTTTGGGTCGAGGCATATCTTTCTTAGACCAATCTGTATTTTTTACTGATTTTTTAAACATATTTTACATGAATTTTTTATGCCAGGCCTTGGGCCAAGACCTGTCTCCTCCCTGCTAAATGTTGTCAGTCATCTTAAAGTCATGATCACTCCTCCCACTTAGTGACTTAGGCATCATTCCTATCCATAAGAACTCCAGATTAGGAAATGAAAATGCTCCATCACCAAGAAATTCAGAGCCAACTGTGACAAAGAATAGGATCAGCTAGTAATTGCAGATCACAGATCACAATGCCTAGCTAGGTAGCAAGGAACAATAACTTGTGACTTGTACACTAGACACTGAGAGAGCTGTTGTATCTCACCCAGGAATACACCGAATCAATCAACTAGCAACACGGCAAAACCTGCACAAACTTGCTTCAAACAGCAACCTGTTATCTTCACTTCAACCTGAAAATAACTTCAGACTTACGGCAAAAACACAACTAGTGTTGTCGAATGCTGAAGTTTGCTTAGAGCTTTGCTTGATCAAAACGCCAATACCCCTGCAATCTCTAATCTGATACCTGCACTTCGCTTAAGAGCATAAACAGAGATCTGATATGCAGTTGTGGCGCTAAGACCTGAATCACAGCACAGGCTAATGACAATAGAAAACAACGATTAGTTTTGCCGGAAAGCAAACAGTACATTACTCCGTAAAACCTTCGCAGAACAGAGCAAGCACAAATCTCTGTTTTTCCTTTTGCCTGGCGATGTTGTGGCCAGCTTTTCTGTATTTCATGTTGGAACTATCAAGATTAAACACACGCGAACACGTAGATAGATAACACGAGAGCTATACACGAAGAATAAACACACTTGTATATTCTTGCACTTAGCTCTCCGAGAATACAAGGAACGCACACTTGGAGACGCCTACCGACTCAAGATTACAACGGACTTGAGTTAGCGCCTTTCCAAGGAACACACACTAGTATTCTTGTACTTAGCTCTAGAAAGAATACAAGGAGTAACACTCTTAGATGCCCCGGATTTGAGATTACAACGGACTCAAGTATTGCACCGTTCTTCTACCCCTAGTTATTCTTTTCTCCTTCTCTGAGCTACTGCTTGTACAAGAATATATATAGCAAATGTGCAGACTTGGTGCCGAAGCGACCACTTCCTTCCTACGCTGGAAAGAGTCACGTCTCCACCCTGTGTGCATGCAAGATTCCTCTCTTGACTAATACATGCATTACTTCCTAACGCCTTATTCATACGACTAGTAACTCCCTAGCCTAATGCAACGTACACACATGCATGCTAATTAACACAGAAATAACAATCACACTAATGCACCTCCTAAATGCATACTAAAAAAAACAAGAAACTGAAAACGCCAGGATTAATTAACAATCTCCCCTAATATCGGGCGCTGCTTATTCATCCGAGCTCACTCACAGAAGCGTCGATTCATCGTTAGAATCGTGAAATTCAGCTCCCCAGCTTCTTCTTCCTGAGCTTGGTACATTCTGATTTGAAATGTCCCAACTCATTGCAGTTGAAACACCTCACCTTTGTTTTGTCGAATTTCTTCCTGCCATCCTTGTTCTTCCGCCGAGCCTCCCACTCGGCGCAGTGAGCAAGAGTTGGCTATCACCGATTAGCTCTTTGAGTCTGCGGCGCCGAGAACGCTTCGTCAAGGCCTTTAGCCTCCCAAGCGCCTCAAACGGCATCGTCTCAACATCACAGAATCGCTCGATCCCCGCAACGGCTGTGGTAGAGCCAATCTGGGACAAAGGTCGAGAAGCTTCTTGACCATAGCGGCATCATCGAGTGTCGCGCCGAGGTTGGCATACCTCGCCGCCATGCCACCGATTTTTCCAACAGAGTCGCCCAACACCTCGCCATCCTTCATGCGGAGAGCATCGAACTCTCCTTCAAGGTTGCCAGCACGCCGCCTTGACACACGATCCGCCTGACGAATCTGGTCTTGAGGCTGTCCCAAACCTCTTCGATGTTTTCTTCTCGTGAAACCCGCAAGAGGATGTCCTCCGGCAATGCTTGGAGAAGTTGCGCTCTCACCGTCTTGTCCTTTCGCACATCCGCGGCCGTGCCTTCCGCCAGGTTCACGGCCTCCCAAAGGCCCTGGGCATCAAGAATAGCCTCCACCTTGATAGCCCACGCGGTGTAGTTCGTATAGGAGAGCAGCGGGTACGCGAGCGAGACGCTGTTGCTTCCCCCGGCAACTTGCGGAACCAACGCCATGGAGTCGAGGTAGTAGCGTAGGATCTTGGGCATACACGGCTCTGATACAATTGTTGGAACTATCAAGATTAAACACACGCGAACACGTAGATAGATAACACGAGAGCTATACACGAAGAACAAACACACTTGTATATTCTTGCACTTAGCTCTCCGAGAATACAAGGAACGCACACTTGGAGACGCCTACCGTCTCAAGATTACAACGGACTTGAGTTAGTGCCTTTCCAAGGAACACACACTAGTATTCTTGTACTTAGCTCCAGAAAGAATACAAGGAGTAACACTCTTAGATGCCCCGGACTTGAGATTACAACGGACTCAAGTATTGCACCGTTCTTCTACCCCTAGCTATTCTCTTCTCCTTCTCTGAGCTACTGCTTGTACAAGAATATATATAGCAAATGTGCAGACTTGATGCCGAAGCGACCACTTCCTTCCTACGCTGGAAAGAGTCACGTCTCCACCCTGTGTGCATGCAAGATTCCTCTCCTGACTAATACTCCCTCCATTCCAAAATATAAGGCGTGGTTTGACTTGGTACGGTCTCCTAAACTATACTTTGACCTTTGATTTCTCTTATCCAATATCATTCATACAAACAAAATCACTATCATTACAAAGTACTTTTAAATATGAATTCAATGGTATCACTTTTATATTACAAAATTTTTATATAGTTAGACAAATCATTGATCAAAAATTTCAAAATTTGAATCTTGAAATGCGTGCGTGCCTTATATTTTGGAATGGAGGGAGTACATGCATACATGCATTACTTCCTAACGCCTTATTCATGCGACTAGTAACTCCCTAGCCTAATGCAACGTACACACATGCATGCTAATTAACACAGAAATAACAATCACACTAATGCACCTCCTAAATGCATACTAAAAAACAAGAAACTGAAAACGCCAGGATTAATTAACATTTCATATATAGTCAGTTAATAGATCAAATCTGTTTGTTACAACAAAACTGGACTCAAACTCAAACTGATCGTTTCGTTTTTATCTGCTACTACTCTGGACTCCATATACTATATGACGCACAACTGAAACTAAAAACTGAAACTGCAACTTACAGCCACACGCTGAAGATATGTAAACTGAACCGACAACAAGATTATAACTAACAAGAGCTAGAACAGGTCATGGACTCACTCTTATTTCTGTCAGCCGGACCACCACACCTAGCGCGTCCGGATCCCAGGCCGCCGTCCCGCACTCACAGGACCAACCAGAGCAGCAGGCCAAGGTCTTTTGGGCCATCTCCCCCCAAAAAGCTAGCTCAATGAGGAGGTGCTCCCTCACTCTTATAAACCATGCTCAAGCTCTCTCCACAACCAATGTGGGACTATTCCGAACAATCTCCCCCTCACACATTGGACTGAGATTATCTAGGAATCACCTGGGGTCACCTGGGCTCTGATACCAATTGTCAGCCGGACCACCACACCTAGCGCGTCCGGATCCTGTGCCGTCCCGCACTCACAGACCAACCAGAGCAATGGGCCAAGGTCTTTGGGCCATCTCCCCAAAAAGCTAGCTCAATGAGGGGGTGCTCCCTCACTCTTATAAACCATGCTCAAGCCCTCTCCATAACCAATGTGGGACAATTCCGAACAATTTCTTCTAACCCTTCTGAAATATCTCCTGTGCCCAAGAAACTCTGAATTGGCAGGCATGTAATATCCACCATCACCTTTCTCTTCCTGCAACTTATCTAGAAACTCTGTTGGCATGCCAGACAGTTCCAAATTCTGGAGGAGCATGAGGTCCTCCATGCCACGGGGCGTTTCAGTTAGCTTGGTGCACATGTGAAGAACAAGGTCACGTAGGTTTTCAAGGCATCCCTTTTGAAACTCTATGCGACTGAGGTTAGGCAATTCCTCTAGGGTGAGTTTCCGAAGGGCAGGAAAACTACCTCCGGCAAAGGTCATGTTCCTCTCGCGGTACGCATCGACGAGGCTAAGATTTAACAGTCTAGGAAGCGATGCGAGCAGCACGAGTGAATGTTGTGCGATGTGGCATTCGCACAGCCGTAGTTGCATGAGGCTAGTGAGGTAGCTGGTCCATGATGGCAGCTTCCCTCTCGCTAACCTGCCGGTCAGGGCGAGCTTTTGTAGCTTCAGTGGTGGTCGAGTGATCGATTCCAGGTCTAGTGCTGCGTCTGCACCCCGACTCACAAGCTCCAAGCGCAGAAGGCAGCTCATTCTGGAGATTGACGACGACAAATCGACGGTATGGCTCGCATCAATGCCAGACAGCTGCAGGCTCCTCATCTGCTCGAACTTTGCTAAGGATTTGACGATCTTCTCATCAGCTTTTACATGTTTGAGTGTTTGCAGACTGGTCAGGTTCCGTATCTCTTCAGGGAGTCCTACTGCCGTGCCGGGGAACGGGTTCCAATGTGCAGCGCGACGCCTGAACAGCATCAGGTGGCGCAAGTTCTTCAGTTTTGTTATGCTCTTTGGCAATCTTTCGACCAAGGACCACTTAGCATCCAAAGTTTGCAATTTGTTCAATTTTCCCAGACCCTTTGGAAGCTCTTTCACGAAAGTAGAGCGAATCCCAATATACCGCAGATTGCGAAGATTGGTGACTGAATTGGGCAGCTTATCCAGCTCAATCATCCGGAGGTTTAGCACGGTCAGTAGCCTGAAGCGAGACAAGAGCGAAGCATCCAATTCCGACAAAAATGAATGGAAGGAACGTAGCAAGGCCATCTTCTCCTTCGGAATCGACTGATGATCCATTTCGCATCTGTCGACAGCAAGGTGACGAATTCGGATGTCGGAATTGAGTGTTACATTGCACTTCGCAAACTGAATGAAGCCCTCAGCTTCGGACCTATGGGTGATCAGTTCCCTGATGAGGTCATGAATGACGAATCGTTTCGCTCGGCCAAACTCGTTCCTCGTAACAACCAGCATCAAGCAGCGCTGCACTAGCTGGTCTAGGTAATCATCCGCGACATCCTCCATTGTGCGCTGGCCTTGCGTCTCGTCGACGAAGCCCTGCGCAACCCAGTACCTAATCAGTATCTTCCTCTTGATCAAGAAGTCCTCAGGGTATATGCTGCAGCTCAGGAAGCATTTCCTGAGGTGTTCCGGCAGGTCATCGATGCTCAGATTCAGTATGCTCGCTGCCTCCCCTATCCCAAGAAGGCCAAGATCGCTTCTGCTATTGTCCCACACAAGGCAGTCGGAGACGTTCCGCCATGCGAACTCTGTCCTATCTTTCAAGGCGAGGAGGTTGCCGACGGAGACGATCGCCAGCGGCAGGCCGCCGCACCGCTCTACCAAATTGACGGCCAGATCTTCCAGGTGGCTCGGGCACTCCCGGGCGGACGCGTGCCTGAAGGCCACGCTGCAGAACAGCGTCCATGCCTCGCTTCACGGCAGCGGTTCCAGCATCATGATCCTATCGGCCGCCGCCGCCCTGGCAACGTCATTGCTGCGCGTGGTGATGACCACACGGCTCCCAGTGGCATCGTCATGGAACACCGCGTGGCGGAGCTTGTTCCACAGGGTGGCGTCCCACACGTCGTCGAGCACCACCAGGTATCTCTTCTCGGCGAGATGCTCCCGCAGAGCCGCCGCGAGCGACAGGTAGTCCGTGCAGCCTGTGAGGTCAAGGTGCAGCTCTTTGCCGATTTTCCTGAGGAGGTCGTCCATGCTGAAGCCCTGCGAGACAGCCACCCACGCGGCGTAGTAGAAATGGCTCGTCGCCACTTCCTTGTACACGCTCGTGACGAGAGTGGTTTTGCCAACGCCGCCCATCCCACAGAGCGCGACCAGCCATCCCATCAGCTGCTTCCTATGCACAGAAAAGCCGACGATCTCCTCTTCCTCCAAGAAGTGCGTGCTCACAGCCAACTGGACGGCGGCGGCGACGACTCCGCTGGTGGAAGTAGCTCCGTCGGCCAGCCGGATGCCGTACCTCTCCTTGGCCGCCAACACCTGGCTGAGCCTCTCCCGCGCCTTGCGCAACCTCCTCGAGAGGGCGAACCAGGCCTTGACGTTGGCGCAGTCCCGGACGAAGTGGCGACCGGAGAGGAAGGAGCACTCGTCCGCGACGTCCTCGAGCTCAAAGGCAACCTCACGGACCTGCGAGACCCAGGCGGCGGCGAGCTCGTCCGTGCCGTGGCGGGAGTCAGCGACGCGGAGTAAGGCGCTGAGGAACTCGAGATCATTCATGGTGGTAGCGATGTCGGAGCGGATGCCGACGAGGGAGGACAGGCCAAGGATGGCAGTTTGTGACAGCGCCCCTGCGAGCTTCCCGGAGAGGGATATGGCGATCGCCTCTGCCATATCGACGGCGACTGGATGGACGGACTAGAGAGAGAGAGAGAGACGTGGATGATCAGGAAGACGCTTGAACTCCTTGATCCGATCCCCGGAAGAGATCGATCTAGAGCTCACCAACCCCGACTACTGCTCACCAACCCCGACTACTGCTAGATAAAGGTGTGCGCTCAATTCAGCCTCTGCTGCTAGAATTTTTTACTGTTCAAGCCTCGATTCCGTTTTATTTTTCCGGTAATTCGCGATCTGCTTAATTTGCAATAAAAGGTCTATAAACAGTAATATTCAGCGCATCCCGTCAGCGGCAAATTTTTTTAAAATTTTTTCCACAAAGATCCGGCGGACAGGATCTGCTAGAAAATTTTTCAAGTTTTTTTATTAACCTTTAGCGGACTCAGTCTGCAGTTATTTTTTTTGTTTTTTTACGGCCAGCGAATTTTTTTATTGAATTCGTGTGAATAGTGACGTCCGATTTCTGAGAAAAAAATCAGTTTTATTTTGACACTCGCTGCAAAGTTTAAAAACAGCGTTATAAATTTAGAAAAATTCATATTTATCAGCGAAATTTCATATAGTATTTCACAAAAAAAAATCAAATTTCATTATTCGTCATTATCTTTCGGTGAGTGAAATTGCAGATGTCTATTGTCGCTAAAAAATTTAATCACATCAATTCCGCTAGAAATAAGGGAAAAAAAGACTGCGATTTTTTTAGTGTAGTAGCCCTATTTGTGTATAATTTTTTTTCGAAAATAGGTATGGTCGCCACGAAATTTTGGGAATTCAGTGGACCGAGCGTGCAATATTATTTCAAGCGGTTGGGGCCGGCGAGATTCTTGTTTCACGCGGTCGTGATGCACTGGATTTTTTTACAGTGGTGAGGGAGAGCCAAGAAATATACCTTGAGCTAAAAGAATTGGAAAACTATACCTCTGTCACCATATGGTTAGATGACAATAGCGCAAAATGCAAAAAAAATCAGTCGTATTTTGACGGTTGCTAAAAATTACATGAAACACTTAATCAGTCGTATTTTGATAGTTGCTCAAAATTACGTGAAACACTTAATCAGGCAGAGTGCTCGGTGGTGGAGTCACGATTCGAGATCGTTTTACGCCCCGTGCAATAGCGATCGGCGAAACCATCTTGGCCTAATCATGATCGCTTGAAAGATCCCTGACGCTGGCGGTAGTCGGCAGGGCCATCTTTGCCGGGTCCTCGGCATCCTCAGATTCGCCTCCTCGGGGTGTCCATGTTGGCGCATCCACGGGGATATTGTCAGATGGCACCCTATAAAAAGAAGAAATCAGGACACAACCCTGCAGAGCAAGAGTAAGAGTCGATAGGGAAACTAACCTGTCAGACTTCTTTATCCTTACTTTGGGCACTTTTCGAGTGCCTGAACCACTCGAAGAGGAACCCGGTTTTGTGCTGGGCTTTGGAGGCGGCAACGTTGGCCCCGCCGGGGGCTCCCTGATCATCAGACCCCCAGTCGGGCGTGGAGGCCTCGGAGTCTCCTCAGCCACTGGCTTCTTCCCCTTTTTGGCACTTGGCTCCCCAACCAAGGTCGGCGAGCCGCTTCCGCTCAAGACTTTTGTGTCATGGCGATGTCGGGAGGGAGCGCCGAGAAGAAGGCGACTCGATCCTGTAAAAAGGTGGCAAGCATGGAGTCAGTTAGCACCCAGTCAGAGATCAACATTTGGATATCAACGGACAAAAACACTCACCTCAAGAGGAGGACGCGTCAAAGCGAAGGCCTTCGGGCATCCCCTGATGGAGACCTAGATGCCCGAGGCGAAGAAATCGCTCATCCGGTTGGCCAGCATGTCTCTCGTGGCTGATTCGGACGCCTCCCGAGTGGGGTCGCCCTCCCCACTGTATTCGAATCCCGAATGGACTCGTTCCTTGAGAGGCTGCACTCGGCAAATGGCGAAGTTGACAGCGATTCCAACTCCGGTCAAGCCATTTTCCTTCAGCTTACTGATTAATTCCAAGAGCTCTTCAACCTGATCCATCTCATTATCCAGAGGAGTTGAGACCCAAGAAGGAGAAAATGTGGGCGGGAGCCCGGTAAAAGGAGGGAGAAAAGTATCGGGATTGGCGCAATAGAACCACTCTCGGTGCCAACCCTTGTTAGAGGTTTTGAAGGGGATAGAAAAATAAGATTTCTTCAACCCATCCATCAGTTGGAAGCCGGCACCCCTAATTGTCTTAGGGGCGCTCTTGGTCGGGTAAGGCTTAAGGAGAAAAAGGTGGCGAAAAAGATTGAAATGCAGGCGAATTCCAAGGTACGCCTCGCAAAGATGAACAAAAATGGAAATTTGAAAAATAGAGTTGGGGTTCAGATTGATCAACTCAATGTTATAGAAGTTCAGAAGACCGCGAAAGAAAGTGCTACCGGGGAGGCTAAATCCGCGTTAGAAGAAAGACTCAAAAACCACGATCTCCTTAGATCAAGGAGTAGGGGAGGACTCACCCGTGGCTGGACGCACGCAGATCAACTCCAGTGCCAGAAGAACTCCAGTGGCGACCATCTCCTCTAGGCACTTCTTCGTCACCACCGAAGTGGCCCTATCTTTGGATGAGGGCGGCCCGGGTGCGTCCTGAGAGGAGGAAGAGGACATCTTCAAAGGGATTAGCAGCGGCGCAAGATTTGGAGTGCGGTGACGGTTAACCCTAGTGACGGAGCTCACTGCGAAAATGCCGAAATTTAGAAGATGAAGGGGGTGAATGTGTGCAGTGCGAAGAAAGACTCTTCGCTCTTACCAAGCCTTATATTTATAGGGAACGACGCTGAATTTTTCCCTGAGCGGGAAAAGGCGTTTCGTCTTCCATATTTTGTATGGGCCTAATCTAGGGTACGCCCCATGATGGGCTGACAGCTGTGCACCACAACCGTCATGCACAGATACTCTCAGGCCAAATCTAGTTTAGGATATGGTACACCCCATGATGGGTCGATTGCCAGTCACCATGTCAAACGAGATTTGGGTACCTTCCAAGACAAATTAAAATATCTTCTCGTGATATGCCCCATGTTGGGTCAATTGTCGGTTACCGCAAAGTCGGAATCAGATATCACGAGTTGATTCTAAATAGGGATTTCGAGGGTACGCCCCATGATGGGCCACCAGCTGTACACTACGACAGTCAGGTGCAGGTACCACTCAGCTAATCCATGGTACGCTCCATGATAGGCCGTTAGCTGTACACCGCGACAGATGGGTGTAGGTGCCACTCGGCTAAAAGCCAACTTAAACAAGGGTACGTACCAAGATGGAACGACCGCCAGTATCCCAATAATTGGGCTGGGTACCACTCAAAAATTTCAGTGCGTGGAGCTCTATTTAGTTTTTCACGATCTCTTTGCCTATAGCATAGTACTCGGCATAAAAGGGAAGCCAGTCGGGAAGCTGTGTCAAGAATTGGAAGCACTCGGCGTGAAGCATAACTCAGTTGGGATGCGACCAGAAGGTGGCAACTCGATTGCAAAGCACTCGGGGGCTACTATGGAGTACATGGACCCTAGGTATGTGCATGGGGGCCGCAAGGACCACCCCAGAGGAATGGGCTGAGTCGACTGCATGGAGGCGGGTACCATCTGGACTACCACCACCGTGCGCAACAAGGAAGTCTTGAAGATAGAAACCATCCGGGGTATATATATCCCACAGTAGCCCCCGAGTGCTTCATGATCGAGTGCCCTCCTCAAACCTTTCTGAGTGCTTTTAGCTGAGTGCTTGCTTGTTTGGAAAGGAGGTCGTGAAGGACTCGATGAAGTTGTATGGCTTACTCCAAGCTATTTCACCCATTTACCAGCCGACTCGTTATTTGGTATGTTTCTGTCTTGGCGCTTTGCATTCAAATAGAGTAGTATTGGTGCATCCCGCGCCAGAACCCTTGGCTTTTTACAGAGCGATCTCACCTTCCCATCCGTATCATTGCCGCCTTCTTGGGGCCTCACGATCCTCATACCTTCAGCATCCGCTTAAAGTCATCTTTACTAGACTGACTTCGCTTCTTCTCTAACGCTATCACTATGACCTATTATGAGGCATACCATAAGAGGATGTTATTCCTTGGGTGGTACCCGTATTCCCATGTGTCACGGGTTCCTGGCTTTTGGCCCATCTTGGGGCGTACCATTTCTCAATTCAATTTTTGGGCCGATGGCGATTGTGCACGATGTGCGTGTTTGCCGGCCCACCCTGAAGTGCTCCCTAGGGCGGCTTTAGGACATGGGAAGGGTGATGCGGTTTCCCGCTCGAGGCGAGAGTCGGCACCGCTTCCCTATCAATATGGAGCAAATGAAGTGGCCTTGCACTATTCCCACTTGCCCCTTTGTTCTCCAATCTAATCTCACGTGATCGCGGGGCTTCTTCGTTCAAAGATGTCATCTCCTTCTCCCGCAACCGTTCACTCGTCCGCTTCGACCAAGGATTGGGCTACCTCGGTAACGACGGAGGGGCGGCTGGAGGATTTAGTAAACATTGGTGTCTTTCCGCCATTGGTGATGCTCGCCGCCCGCCCTGCTGCAGGTGAATTCTACCTTACCCCTCGTGCTGAGGAGTCGGTCGTCTTTGAATCCTTCTTTATGCGTGGGCTTGGTCTTCCGGCATCCCCTTTCTTCCGCGGCATTCTTGAGTTCTATGGGATCGAGCTAACTCATCTTAACCCCAACTCCATTCTCCAAATCGCTGCCTTTGTCAACCTCTGTGAGGCCTTCCTTGGTATTCGTCCCCACTCCAACCTCTTTCGCCACCTTTTCCTTCTTAAGCCTTTTCCTAATAAGAACTCCCCCAAAGAGGTTGGGGGTGCCGGGTTCCAGCTGAGGGATGGCATGAAGAAGCCTTACTTTAACATTCCCTTCAAGTCCTCGAATAAGGGTTGGCACCAAGAGTGGTTTTATTGCGCCAATCCTCGATCCTCCGCTGTTCGCTTTCGGGCGCCACCCAAGCCTTCTCTCGACCGGACATCGCTTCCCAGAGATGATGGGATGGACCAAGTGATCGATCTTATGGGGCTGATTACTGAGCTGAAGGAGAATGGGCTCACCGGTATGGCTGTCATTGCCAACTTTTGTACCCGCCGAATTCAACCTCTCAAGGATCGAGTTCATCCTGGGTATTAATACGAGGGCCCCAACGATCCTACACGGGAGGTTTCTGAGGAAATTACCTCGGTGGCGTTCTTCGGTCGTGCCGCTGATTTTTTCGCCCCAAACGAGAAGATCATTGTTCCCAGAAGCCCGAGACCTTTTACGAAGCTGAATCCTGCGCCTCTGGTAAGGGATCTTCATTGTCTTCCGGTGGTAATTCTTCTGACTTTTATCTAAATCTTGATTTAGATGTGTTTCCCTTTTCGCACTTGCAGGGACGTGATGCCTTCTTTTCCGATGCGCCGCTACCTGAGTTCCCCATACATAAGGGTGACAAGCGAAACTTCCCCGCCTACGCTCCTTCGCGCCCCTTCGCTAAACGGGCAAGACGAATGCGCCTGGCGATGATCCTGTCGGGAAAGGGAAAAATCCGTAGTTCACAAGGCCAAGAGAGCAATCGCTAAAAATGTATGCCCGATGGTGGTCGAAGATTCGGGACCCTCGATGCAGTAACCTCCTCCTCCCGACTTCTTCCTCTTCAAGCCACCAGGGGGCCGAGGTGTTTAAGCCCCCGGCTCATCCCTCGGTTGAAAGTGTGCCTTCGCCTCCGTGTCCGGCTGGAGTTCCTTTGCCTGCTATGCAAGGTGCGCCTGTGAGAACTCCGGTTGGCAGGCCTTCCGCCCGGGGGGGTTCAAAATGCAGGATAACAAGATCCAACAGGTTGGATTTTCTTTCTATCTCTTTCTTGTTCCCCTGGGCCATGTCTTGATCGTTTCTTCTCGTAGGGATCCTGTTGATGAGGTTCTTCACGAATCGCCACATCTGGAATCTCCGGCGGTTGTCGGCGAGGGTAGTGCCGGCACGGTGGAGACTGAGGCGTCGGTCGATGTTGTGCCTTCTGCTCTTAACGCTGCCTTGGAACCATTCGGGGCAGTTCTCCCAACAGCCCCCGAGGTCACAGGCAACGAGTGCCGTCTGGAGCCGAGTGGTTCCTCAGCCCCTCCCGGACCGACTATCCGCGTCGCATCCCCCGTCAATGCTGCTCTTCCTCCTGTGGCAGAAGATCCTCCCACCTTCCTTCGTCAATCACCACCGCCTGAAGAAGTCCCGCCGCCTCCCCGCCCGAAATCTCCGGTGCAGGTTGCGTTTGTTGACGATGACGGCGATGTGATCCTTTTTGATGGTGAGGATGAGGATAAGGATTGGAAGTCATTCTGTGACGCCGCCTACGACTGTTATCGTCTTGGCAATGTGAGTTATTTGTGTTGCACTTTCTTTAAGAGTCTTCTATTTGTTTTCCTCGAAGCATATCGTTGCTTTGTCGTCTTCAGCGCCTGGCGTCTTGCGCCAAGGACCGGAACCTCCTTCTTCAAAAATTACTCCCGAGGATGAAAATGAGAAAGGATTATGCTGCCGAAGTTGAGTAGGTCCGTACCGAGTTGCAAGAGGAGCTCGTACCCGCCCGCGTTGAAAACCAAGAAGAACTGGCAGGGATTCGAAGTCGAATTCAGTCTCTCGAGGCGGAGAAGCTGAACCTGATAAATCTTTCTGACGGTAACCTTCTTGTCCGAGTGCCTCGAGCCTTGTCTCTGTTCTTTGTCTTCTGATGCCCCGGCTTTTGCCTTTTTCAGATTTCTGGGAGAAGCTCGAGTCTTCTCTTTCCCGCAATAAGAGTTTGAAGGAGGCTGAGGAAGATGCTAAGAAGGAAATGGCCAGGCTGACAAAAGAATTGGAAGGTACACTCTCAACCTTGTCTTTTGTCCTCATTGTCTTTTTAGTGGTTTAGGCTTTATTTGACCAAGATCTGCGAAGGCATCGGGTCAACTCATAAGCTCGATGACGAGTTCTTGACGACAAGATCAAATGTGCCGAAGCGCGGGTCGACCATCTCCAAATGGGCTCTGAGAGGGTGCTGCGAATCCTGAGTCCTGACGAAGCTGGTACCAGCGGTGTCCCTTACGACGCCGATGCCACAATTCAGAGGCTGGAAGAAGCACCCAAGAAGCTTACGGCACACTTGGAGGACATCGCAATTAGAAGTGCCTGCCAGGTGTTGGCAATCACCAAATCTTTGTATCCGCGGGTGGAGCTTGAGGCCATCAAGGAAGGGTTTGCCCGTACCGTCGATGACGATCAGGCACTTGCCCTTATGGACGAGGTCAAGGACATTGCTTCTGCTTTAGTTAAAAACTTGGACCTGGGTCCTATGTAATCTTCTGTTCGCACTGAATTCTTCCTGTGATTTTGTTTTCTGATCCTTCGGGATAATTACTCCAATGTTGAAAAATTCTCTCTGGGCCTAAATTTGCCTTGTGAGAATGTCTAACTCCTGCTTTAGTGCATTCGTTAGTCTTCGGCCCATTAAGGGGCATGTTTGGCGTCTTGGCCCGTCTTGAAATCTTCATTCATCATGGCGCCTGACTCCCCTCGAGACATGTGCAACGTCGCGCCCGGCACGCCCGGAAGGTGAACCGTTTCCCGCCTCAACAACAGGCATCGCCTTGAGCAAGAGTGAGTCTTTCTCCAGGGACAGACGTTGCTCCGTATAAGAGTGAACTCTGCCCCAGTCATTGTAATCCGCAGCGCACTACCATCCTCCGCCGGCTTCTTCTCTTTCTTTCTCCAAGAACCTCTTCTGTTTTCTTCGGAGTGTTCGCCCGTTCGCTTTCTTTTTTGCCTGATTTCTCGTTTTTATGTTTGTGGAATTGTGACCGCCGATTGATCGTTCACCTTCTTTGCAGGTTTCTTCCTTCTACTTCTTCATGGATTCCCCTCCTGAGCCTCTTTCTCTGCCGCCTCCCTCGCCTGAGTCCGAGGGTCCGCCGATCCCACCCTGGATCGCCGATCTGGTCTTCAATTTTGGAGACGACGAGCCCGTGGAGCCCGAGGATGACCTTGCCGAGCTCTGGCCCGATTACGAGCTTGTCCTGGCGAAGGTTGCGGAGCAGGAGGCCGTCGCTCGGGACACCGCCGCCATCGACGTCCTGATCGAGGTTGTTCCGAGGCTCGTTGGAGCTCGGGATGCCCTCATCGAGGCTGTGGGACGCGTCCGCCGGGGGTAGCTCCTTCATTATCTGCAAGAAACGTTTAGACAATACTTTTGTTGTATATATCTTTTATGCTCTCTGGACAATACTGGACTTTTGTAATATTATTTTAGTTGCTGCTTGCCATTTCCTTTCCTTTTCGCTGTCTCGTCCAAGCGATTCCTTCGTTCCTTATGTTTAAGCACTCTGGCCGGCTGTTCTAGCCCCCGAGCATCGAGGTTTTGGCTCATGGCCTCTCGGGTACGCTTTTCTGGGTTGCTAGATTTTGCCTGGGCCTGGAGTTTCACACTTAGGACTTTAGGGCACTCGGGCTCGACTTTCGTTAGGGAAGAAAGTAGCGGTATATTTTATGTTTACAGGCGGTGTTAGAGTCTCCCCACTTACTACTTAATTATGGATCAATTGAGTAGCAAGTCATAGAGAGAGTATTTTTATTCACGAGTAATATGGCCAATGTACAATGAAATTAAGAGTAGAAACGACGTAGCTGATCTATGTTCCATGAATTGCTAATGATAGCTCCATCTTCTCGCTTAAGCCTATAAGCCCTCGGGCGTGTCACTTCATCGATGATGTAGGGACCCTCCCAACCTGGGGAAACCTTATGCTCGCTCTTCTGGTTCTTTATTAGGACCAAATCTCCCTTGGAGAAAGCTCGGCTCCTGATATTTCGATCATGGTAGCGTCGCAGCCCCTGAAGGTATTTTGCCGACTGGATTGCTGCAACTTCTCTGGCCTCTTCTAGTCGGTCTAGGTCTTCGATTCGGTTTTGTTCTGACTCGTCTTCGTTGTACCTTCGCACTCTTGGCGATCCGAATGTTAACTCAGTAGGTAAGACCGCCTCCGAGCCATATACCAGGAAAAAAGGTGATCGCCGGTAGCCTGCTTGGGTAGTTCTCGGCCCCAGTAATCAAGGCAATTCTTTTACCCATCGCGTGGCATATGGCTTGAGACGATCGAATATTCTTGCTTTTAGTCCTTGTAGCACCATGCCGTTTGCAGCTCCACTGCCATTGCTCCTGGATGCGCCACGGAGGCAAAGCAAATCTTGATGCGAGTTCTCGCACCAGTCTTGAAATTCTTCTCCTCGAAACTGAGTTCCATTATCTGTGATGATCCTATTCGGAACACCAAGTCTTACCACAATCTCTTGAAAAAATTCCTTAGCCTTGGCTGCTGTGATGGTGGCAACAGGCTTTACTTCAATCCACTTGGTGAATTTGTCGACTACTGACGAAGAGGTGGGTGAATCCGCCTTGAGCTTTCTTCAATGGACCAACCATGTTGAGCCCCAAAGATGCAAGCGGCCATGTGATCGGGATGGTTTGCGCCTCTGTCTTTGGCATGTGTATTTGATGAGCAAAGAATTGGCAACCTTCACATGTTCGAACAATGTCCTCTGCGTCAGTCACGGCAGTTGGCCAGAAAAAACCTTGACGATAGGCTTTTCCCACCAAAGTACTTGACGCTGCATGATGCCCGCAAATTCCCAAGTGGATTTCTCTGAGTAGGTTTTTTCCTTCTTGCTCCGATATGCAGCGCCTCAAGACTCCAGAAGCGCTTTTACGGAAGAGCTCCTCCCCGACTACCACATAATTCTTGCTCCGCCTTGTGATGCGTTCGGCCTCTGCACGGTCTTCAGGGAGCTCATCCTTCAAAAGATAATCTAGAAATGGAGCTGTCCAGTCGGGATTGATGACTAGGACTTCTTCTTTGACTGCTGCTTCTTCTGTCTTGTCTGACTTCTGCTGTTGGCTTATCGATGGTTTGTGCAACTCTTCGACAAACACCTCAGCTGGTACTGTTGCCCGACTGGAGCCTAGCCTTGCGAGCTCATCGGCGGCTTCGTTATCGCGGCGAAGCACATGGATGAGTTCCAGTCCGTCGAATTTGTCTTCGAGTTTCCTTACTTCTTGACAATATGCAGCCATGCTACCTTCGACACACGACCAATCCTTCTGCACTTGGTTGATTACTAACATGGAATCCCCTCGGATTGTTAACCTTCGGACTCCCAGAGATATTGCGATGCGCAGCCCGTAGATGAGTGCCTCATACTCGGCGGCATTGTTGAAGTCGGAAGTGTAGTTGAAGGACATACCTCAAGCGTTACTCGCGGAGATATCAGCACTACTCCCAGCCTCGGCGCCCAGCGAGCATGAGAGAGCCATCAAAATACATAGTCGATTACTCGAGCTCCTCTGTAGGAGTCGGATTTTGTATTTCCACCCATTCGGCAGCGAAATCAGCAAGTGCCTGAGACTTGACAGCTGTTCGTGGTTTGAAAGATACCTCAAAGGCTCCAAGCTCTGCTGCCCATTTAGCTATCCTCCCGGTGGCTTCTCGGTTGTGGAGTATATCCCCAATCGGGAAGGCGGTGACCACCGAAACCGGATGTTCTTGGAAGTAATGCTTGAGCTTTCGAGGAGCGAGCAATACGGCATACAATAATTTCTGGATTTGAGGGTACCGCACCTTAGACTCATCGAGCACCTCGCTGACAAAGTAGACTGGCCGTTGAACCTTTTGGAGACGTCCCTCCTCATCCCGCTCTACTACGATCGCAGTGCTAACCACATGGGTTGTTGCCGCAATGTAAAGTAGAAGGGGTTCTTCGGGTAACGGCGAGACCAGTACCAGAGGAGTGGTTAGAAATGTCTTCAGATCCTCAAAGGCTTGATTTGCTTTGGGAGTCCACTGGAAATTGCCCTATTTTTTCAGAAGTTTGAAAAACGGCATCCCCCGTGACCCCAAGCGAGAAATGAACCTCCCGAGTGCCACCATGCAACCTGTAAGTTTTTGAACGTCTTTTTGGTTGGTTGGCGGCTTCGTCTTCAAGATGGCGTTGATTTTTTCTGGGTTGGCTTCGATACCGCATTGTGATACGATAAATCCAAGCAGTTTTCCTGAGGGAACCCCGAAGACACACTTCTCGGGATTGAGCTTCATCTTGTAGGCTCTCAGACTTTCGAAGGTCTCGGTTAGGTCGGATATAAGGTCCTTTCCGACGTGAGATTTTACGACGACGTCGTCCACATAGGCTTCCACATTGCGCCCAATCTGGGTATGGAAGCATCGTTGAATTGCTCGTTAATAAGTTGCGCCCGCGTTCTTCAGCCCAAATGGCATCGTGATATAACAGAAAGCTCCGAATGGCGTGATGAACGAGGTCTTGATGCAGTCTTCTTCCTTTAGCCTGATCTGATGATACCCCGAGTAGGCATCTAGGAAGCTTAAAATTTCACATCCGGCTGTTGAATCCACGACTTGATCAATGCGTGGTAAGCCGAACGGATCTTTTGGACATGCCTTATTGAGATCGGTATAATCAACACACATACGCCAACTTTTATTCTTTTTGCGAACAAGAACTGGGTTCGCTAACCAGTCGGGATGGTACACCTCTTTTATAAATCCTGCAGCTAAAAGTTTGGTGATCTCCTCCTTGATGGCCTCCTTGCGATCCTGAGCGAACCGTCGGAGACGTTGTTTCATGGGCTTTGCCTTCTCGTCGACGTTGAGGGAATGCTCGATCACCTCTCTAGGAACTCCGGGCATGTCAGATAGTTTCCATGCGAAGATATCCCGGTTAGCTTGAAGAAAGGTGATGAGCGCGTCTTCCTATTTGTGATCTAGTCCTGTCCCAATCAGCGCCGTTTGGGCTGAGTTGGACGGATCAAGAATCACTTTCTTGACGGCCTCATCGGACTTCATGCTTATTTTTGTTTGCTTCTTGGAGGGAACCTCTCCTTCATCCTGCTGGAGCGTGGCGGCCAGTCGGATTTTTTCCCGATCGGTCACCGCATCTTGTGATTCCGCCATCTCGCAATTCTCTATGTCGCAGGTGAAAGACTTCTTGATGTCGCCGCGTACCGTGATGACTCCTTTTGGCCCCGGCATTTTCATTGCGAGGTAGGTGTAGTGTGGCACAGCCATGAATCTGGCTAAGCCTGGCCTTCCTAGGATGGCGTGATATGCCGTCTCAAAATCAGCCACTTCGAAATTCAAGTATTCCGTCCGGTAGTTTTCCTTGGTTCCGAATGTGACAGGCAAGGTGATTTGTCCGAGTGGAACTGAAGAAGTACTAGGGATCACGCCGTGGAACGGCGATGAGCTTCGCTTGAGTTCTGAGCGCGGGATCTTCATGTCGTCGAAGGTTTTGGAGAAAAGGACGTTGAGCCCGCTCCCTCCGTCGACCAGCACCCTTTTCAATTTTACACTGCGAATAACAGGATCCAAAACAAGCGGGTATCTACCTGGATACGGAATGTGGTCCGGGTGATCCGAACGATCGAAGGTAATCGGAACTTCTGACCACCTGAGGTATTGGGGAGTTGCCGGCATTATAGCGTTGATGTCCCGAGCGGTCAGCTTTTGCTTCCGCTTGGACTCATACGCTGCCGAGCCCCCGTTCGGTCTTCTGATAGTCTCCTTCGTCTTCTTCTGGAGAGTCCTGTTTCTTCTTTGATTCATTTTTATCGTGGTTCGGACGTTTATGATTCTCTTTGGCGAAGCGCCTCAAGGTGAAACAATCCTTGGCGGCATGTTTCCCCTTAGGGTGGAAAGGACAGGTTGCTTCCATTACCGTATCGTAGTCGTCCGTTCGAGGCGCTCGGGGTCGCCCCCGCTCAGCCACTGCCACCATCTCCTCTGCCTTCCGCTTTTTGTCCCTTGGTTTGGAGGATTCAGCATGATCTCTCTTGTCTTTATGTCGCAGGCGATCCTCTTGCCGTTCAGCTAGAGCATCTGAAGCCGTTGCATAGTGATCGGCTAGTTCGAACATCTCCTTTACGGTAGTCGGTGGTTTTCTGGACATCTTTTTGATCAGATCGTGATCGCTAACGCCTTTCTGGAAGGCCGCTATAACTGCCGCTTCTGAAATGTCGCGGATCGTGTTCTTGTTCTGCATGAAGCGACGAATGAATCTTCGGAGAGACTCACCTTTCTTCTGATGAAGCTGATATAGATCCCACTGGTTTCCAGGCCTCTCGTAAGTGCCCTGAAAGTTGGTGATGAATTGCTCACATAGATCTCCCCAGGAATCTATAGAATTCGCCGGAAGTCCTGTCAGCCAATCCTGAGCCGAGGAAGTGAGCGTAACTGGCAAATAGTTTGCCATCATGTTGTGATCTCCCCCGGCAGCCTTGATCGCCAGAGAATATACACGAGCCAAGCTCGGATCTCTTTTCGCGTCAAACTTGGTGATGCCTTTTGGGTTGAAGCCGCCGGGCGCACTCACTCCAAGCTCCGGGTGAAGTCTCGACTCGCGTCGATGGGTTCGCCATCGCTGTCTTGCGAGATCGTCGTGGAGGTGATATGCTTGGTGATGACGGCCATCATTATCTTCTTCTTGGCGTGGGGACCTCGATCCCCTCGGTCAATGCCGGTTTCGTGGTCGCCCCATCGGCGTCTTTCATCTTCTTCGCGTCTCTCTCAGATTTGGCAATGAGATCTTGTCGAAGGTCACGACTCATGCTTCGGCGGGCGTCCTCCCCTCGGCCAATTTCGTGTCGAGTATGCCTTGAGCGGCTATGAGCAGAGTTGCTGCTTGTCGTCTGAGTAATGGCCCGAGGGAGGTGTACCCTCCCCGCAGGTTCCTCTTGATGATGCTGAACTGCTGCAGCCGTCACTATAGCCTTTATGTGGGCCACGATCGGAGCAACCGGGCTGTCGGGATCAAGTATTGGTTCCAGATTATCAAGTAGCGTCTTTGATGCCACAATGTTTTGCTGAGGGGTATGGAAAACTGAGTGGTCCCCCATCCTTGTCTGCAAAATTTCTTCGTTGACGTTGCAGCCTCTGATCTATAGTGTTTTCGCCCGGTTTTCTTGAGCTTCACGTCAGTGGCGCCGGCCTGCGATTATGCCACATCCTTCGATCTTTGAGAATCGGTCCGCGCGTCTTCAATCATGAAGATCCCACGAAACTCCTCGATTCTGAGTGGTCGGTTGTCCTGAAGCGTCATGAAGTGTTCTCCAGATCGGATCTGTTCCGAATCTAAAAGAGCAAGTCTTCCGAACCTGTCGGCGATGAAGTCTAGGCTCCTGAAACGGAAAGTCTGGAAGGGCGCGAAGGTGCTGATGGCCCCGCAGTCGATCGCCATCGAGCTCGACGAATTGATCTTGACGGCCTCTACCTCGCGCGCTTAACCGCCAACGCTTTGTTAATGACAATAATTAATATGGGGCTATCTTATTGGATTAGGAACTCGATGGTAGCACAAGACACGGGAAATTATGCAGGTTCGAGCTATCACGGTGGAGATAATACCCTAGTCCTGTGCTCTAGGATTATGATTGGCTAGCTTATTTGCCGATGAGATTGTTTTTCTTCTCCCGTCCCCTCCCTTTATATAACAGGGCGGAGGCGGTTTACAAAAGAGAGTCCCACTCGGACTCGAGGTGGAGTTTATATCTTCATATCTATCCCGACTCCATATTGGTTTGGATTACAATCATCCCTTGCCCAATCTGACTCGGTTTCCTTAACTAGGACTGTCTTGGCTCTTTACGCCTTTCTTGACCTGTGCGCCTCGGCTATACGCAATCGGCCTAGCCCACCTTCACCGGCTCGGGCCTCGTAGTTCCGCCTTGTGGGCCCCCGGGGTATATATATCCCACAGGGGTGCGTGAAGATCAATCTCGTCAAGCTCGATGGCAATCACCAGCGGAGTCGCCACCACCTTTGCACCCAGCCAAGCCTTCCGTTTCGGGAGCCTGGACTTCATCACTGATGACCTCGGTAAGCTTGCTCTCTCGGACTCGAACCACGGTAAGCTTGCTCTCTCGGACTCGAACCATATCCAATCTGGGAGAGCCTCCAGCAGCACCTTGCTCACACACCCAGTCGGGTTGGGGAATGCAACAGCTACTTACTCACGAGTAGAACGCTGGGGGCTTACTTCCCGACTCGGATACCGTGAGGATATGTCCAAGGATGAGTCTCGGGTGGTGGGCGTCATCAGCAACAACCCACTCAGATTTGGAGATCTAGTCGGCTCATTCCCTCTTTACTCCTCCGGCTCGGAGACCGAGTCGAAGAGTTGCGCGGGGAGTTGCCAAAATTTATGTGGTGTCTGCGTAATCAAAGACACACGAATAGAATCTCAACATGGCGGATGCCAAAGAAGTCATGGAGGAGACCAATCGTCGTGGCGAGCACAAGAGGCACGCCGCGAGTTCTTCGGACCGAGGCCAGCGTCCTTGAGGCATCTTTGCGCATTTAAAATGGGGGACCAAGTTGTTTTCCATACGCCACATCAAACACACTGTCACCTCCAAGACGCTCCTCGACACCCTAGGCCTAATGCCCAGTGCCGATAGCCCTGCTGCCCTGATTGTGGCCCAAGTTCAGGCCATGGTGATGGTGGCAGCAATCCAGCATAACCAAGGAGAACCGGCGGGGACGATGCCCTCTCACGCTCACTCAGTCACCCAGACTGCTAGCAGTCGGATCACCCGTAGTCGGACCACACGCAGCCGGCACGAGTCCCGCCTAGATGGAGACGCCCGCTGGAATCTCAATCGCGACCTCCGCTTGGATCTCAATGCCGGCAGCAAATAACAGCGCGAAGAGGATGATCGTACCGGCGCGATGAGCGACTAAAGCTGCGTTCAAAGATCGACCATGACCAACGCAGCAATCGTGGATCTTCTTCATCAGCAGGCGCCGCCGAAGCTTCTTCTTCAAGGTGGAGGGGGTTCTCCATGACTTCACCGACGAGCAGCTGCATTGGAGGCTCAGCGATGAAGACCAACATTGCAGCTGGTGGTGGAGGCGACGACACTTCGTCGACGGGTGTGGCAAAGCGAGAAGAAGATGCCATTGGAGACTTCCAAAAGAAATCGAAGATCGCTGGAGAATTGAAGACTCGGAAGTGGGTGGTCGCTCCTATTGCGGTGGGGCCCTTATGTAGCTAGAGCAAAGAAGCCAAAACGATTTCGAGGATCTTGTTGGTAAATGGAAATGAAATGAATCTGAATAAGCGCCAAGATTTGACTCGAAGTGGATTTCTCGGAATCTGGTAAATACAATTATGGCGAGTGCGGTCGATCGGCATTCCATCCCCACACCATCCTCATCCAAGGATTGGGCGGTGGCATTAACCTTGGGATCTGGGCTGCGATGGCAGCTAACCTTAAGCTGACAAAACATCTTTGTGAAAATTAGAAGACGAAGAGGCAAGTGCGCGTGGTGGAGGTAAAACCCTTTGCCCGTATTAAGTCTCGTATTTAAAGGAAGTGGCGCTAGGTTTTCGCCCTTGGGCGGGAGAAGCATTCTAACTTCCGCGAAAATGGTTTGGGCCTAACCTAGGGTACGCCCCATAATGGGCCACTAGCTGTGCACCACGACAGATTAGAAGTATTTTGCCAGTTAAGGTTCGAGAGATAATTATGAGGTTGTGTTATTTCTTTAACACAATTGCTCAGAAGGTCATCGATCCCAAAGCACTAGATGCTCTATAGGCTAAGGTGGTGATGAATTTATGTAATCTTGAGATGTATTTCCCTCCATCATTTTTTGATATCATGGTCCATCTCATTGTTCACCTTGTGAAAGAGATAAAGATGTGTAGGTCTGTGTTATTACATAGCATGTACCCATTCGAGAAGTATATGAGAATTCTTAAGTCCTACGTTTGGAATCGATCTTAGCTGAAGGGTAACATTATCGAAGATTATGCACCAAAGAAGTCATGGAGTTCTGCGTCGATTACATGGCTTAGGTCGAACCAATAAGTATGCCTCGATCTTGCCATGAGGGGAGGCTCTAGGGCATTAGGACCATCAGAAGAAAAGCAATCACACTTGATCCAGTTGCCTACCTCAAGCTTATTTCATAGTTTTACAACACATGGCTATAGTGTCCCCGTACATCGACGAGTATAAGCACTGGCTACGACAAGAGAATTCGATGCGATAGGAGTCTTGGATCACGAGACAACATAACATTCAGTTCAATAAATGGTTGATGGAGCGACCCATCACTAGGACCTCGTTAGGTGATACGCTCACATGGTTAGCAAAAGGGTCAACATTTACAATTGTAACATGGAAATGATACGACTTAAATGGACATACATTTTACATGAGAGATATAAAGAGCACAAACCAGAACAGCGGTGTCTGCATTGATGCGTTCAATACCACTTGGTCGACGAGGAGCTCGTATTGTGGATTCATAGAGGAGATTTGGGAGCTCGACTATATACTATTCAAGATCCCCTTATTTCGGTGCCGTTGGGTCCACCTCTAGCAGGTGAACGTTAACAAATATTGTGTCACTACAGTCGACCTCACACACATTGGATACCAAGATGAACCATTCGTACTCACTAATCAAAGTGTTCAAGTATTCTATGTAATTGACCTGTCGAACAAGAAGAGACATGTAGTTCTTTAGGGAAGAAGGATTGTTGAAGTAAAGAATGTAGTAGATGAGGAAGAATACAATCAATTTGATGAGTTGCCTTCTATCGAAAATAGCATCACTGTCTAGGAAGAACAACCCAAGGTAGCTAGCTACACACGTGTCAATCATCGTGAAGGGATAATTTTTATACAAAAGAATACACAAACAGAGTTATTATTTTAAGTGTACTCTCCAACATAATAGAGTTGTTTTCAATGAGACACTCGAAATTTGAGACATCTTTGTGTATACATTTGATCTATTTAATATAGTTCCCTTTCTTTTATTGATGTTTGTTTATCCACAATTCCATATACATTATACATTATGCACAATCGATTAATCATTTATTTTCAGGTTAAGTTGGATTGGCCGGTAAATTTTGGTTCAGTTTAGCAGAAAACCTGTAATTTTGCACTTTGGATCAGCATTATTAACATGTAGGTCTTGTGAAGATGTTGTATTGTAACTACCACAAACCAAGAAGGCCAAACTCTGGTTTTACCTTAGCAATGAAAAGTCTATGACAAGCAACATCACATACGATTCTATTTTAGAATTGTCTGTGATGAAGAAATATCACAGACAGTTCTATATTATAACCATCTGTAATAAAACACTATCACAAATGGTTCTAGTATAGAACCGTCTATGGTAAAATACTATCACAGACTATTCTAGTATAGAACCGTCTATGATATTTCTTCTCATAAACGATTATAAACTAGAACTGTCTATGATAGATGCTATATATAAGGTTTCATCACGCAGATCGATCTGTTACCACTCTCCAGCGCTCAAAACCCTAGCCGACGCTTCGTGATGAACCATCAAAAGGAAAATCTTCTTGAGGTCCAAGAGGAGTAAATAAAAGGTCCACAGACCGATATACCATCACGACGATTGATCCAAAGGATAGGCCCCTACTGAACCAAAAAAGGCAATGAATGCATTTAGAACGTTGTGTGGGATAGTCACACAGGAACAAGTCCCCATCACCTATTCATACTGGAAGTCATTGACTGACAAGAACTACAACGACTTGGTGACAAAAATTCTCTCTTCGTTTGAGATCTCGAGCTTTATTATGTGCTCGATTACTGTACGTGTGAATACCCATACGAGGATACCCATAGCGAAGTATACATCTATTTCAAGATCGCATTTCTCCAGGAGTTATCTAGCCTCGGGTCGAAATTGAAAATTGAAACCGACATGGCCCTCGTCCCTTCCGAAAAGGGGTTGTTGCGAATCTCGGGTGGGGCCTTGCCTTGGCCCCGGCCGACTTAAACCCGACATCTCGCTTGCACTGCTCGACTTCGACCCGCACGGTATTACCACGAGCTCAGACCGGGACCTCGACCCGGCGTCCCATAAGCCCCGGCCCGGTCTACGCCGCCATGGCAGCGATCACGCCCGGCCGGACCGCTGTTTACCGCAGACGTAACGGTAATATTGGGGGCAGGCGGTTCCTTCCAAAACAACGAAGGCGGCCTCGGCTAAACACCCATCTTTCAAAGCGTCGGCGTCGGCAGCCTTCGAAGGCGATATCGCCCTCAGAAAGCGGCGTCGCCCATTGTGTCTACCCACCGTATGGGAACTGTTTGAGCTGGCAGTCATTATGATGAAGAACCAAATCGCGGGCGAAAAACTGCCGTCATCATGGCCAAGAAGACTAGGGCGCCCAGACGGGGCATTCCCTTGTCTCTTTTAAATCCTCGTGTAACCTACCCCTCGGCCTATATAAAGGAGGCGGGGCCCTTGGAGGAGGGATAGATTTTCTTTCCTTCTGCGCACTCACGAGTTAGCTCACGGCACCACCCTTTAGATCGCTCGGGGTTCTCCGCCCCAGATGCGGCGCGGGCGTGGAAAGCCCTCGACCCTCTTCGGCGAGTGCTAAGAACTGTTTTAAGCCTCCGTTTGTAATCTCTGTTTACTCTCGAGCTGGGGTAATTCAAGCCGCCACCTGGCTGGAAGTAGGGACATTCGGCCGAACGATTCTCATCTGAGCCTTCTTTGGTCTAACCATTCGAGGAGAGGGGCGTGATCCCCTATATACAATTTACTTACGGTTATCTGAAACCGGCGGTTAGCGCCCGGTAGGGAGCTCATCGCGTCATCTTAGCGATCTCACGGATTCCTATTTTCCTCCTCGATGGCTTTCTTCTGCAGCAGCGCTCTGCGTCAAGAGAGCTGAATCGCCGGCTCCTCGACTTCATCACCATCGGCGAGAGAGTCCATACTCATCCCCCACTGTCGGGCAGGCGCCGCCTCGAGCACAGACTCCATCATCCACACCTCGGTGACCGGCAGGGACCTGCTTGGGCCCAAGGTGAAATCCGTCTACCTCCGCTACCTCTAATAGCGGTCCCTGTGACTTCGCGCGCGCCAACATCACCCCGCAGGCTCACACCCGTGGCTACGATCGGCCATCTGAGCCTCTGTCTCGATCTCTTGGAAGCCCCTCCGGCCTTGACTCGGCTCGGAGCCGGGCACACCTCGGCGTGTTATACCCTCGCGAGGTGCAACATGGTGGGGCGGCGCCCGACCACTACCTCTGTCGGCCAGGAACTGCCGCTGGCGTCGGCGCGCGGGGCCAATCGCTGGCGCACCGAGGCTCTCAAGCCCGCACGTCTGAGCTCGGCGGCGCTGCATGGCGGTGGAGGCTCAAGCTTTGAGCTTGTCAAACTCGAACCGATCTGAGCAAAACCAAGCTGAGGCCTTCGCGTACTGCCGCTGCAGCGCGCAGCGGAGTTCAGCGGCAAACTGTGGCGGTCGCCGCGACCTCTGGTACTTCCCTCGCGCCCGGCGAATGCCATTGCCGTGGCAATGTTACTGTGGCATCCGAGCGAGAAGGATCCGGGGCTAAGGCCACCTACTAGAACCTCCGGGGCTGGTGGAGCGTCTTTGCGGCCAGCGGTCTGACCTACTGTTTCCTTCAGCTCGGGGCTTCTTCGATCACCCGGTAGCGTTGCCGCCAGACCGGCAGGGCCCGGCGCCGCGTCGCCGCCCAGCGACCCAGGCCTCGCACTCGGTCTTAGCGGGCACGGTAACCGCAATGTTACGTTAACGCGTGGAGACCGAGAAGAAACCCAGACGGCAAGCGGTCGAGTCGGCGGCGGACAGCGGTCGCCGCCGCCACGACCCGAGCCCGATGGTGCGAGACGCGGCGTCGGCAGGGAAATCCGCGCGAACTTCTCACTAGTTGGGCCCCTGCATAACCAAGTACTGCTTGGGCTTGAACCCGGTGTGCGGTTAGAAACTTCGACTCACATGCGAGGCGGGAGGCGCCACGACGATCTCTTGGCGTCATCGATACCTCCCCATTTACCTCACGGATTACGCTCGAGCATGGCTCGGTATTTACTGCGAACACCATCGGGAAGTGGGCCGACCTAAAGCGTTTTCGTCGGCAATTTCGAGGGCACTTATAAATGCCGGGGAACTCTGGGATCTCAAAAGCTGGCGATGGCAGAAGTCTCTCAGGGACTATATCGGCGTTCTCTCCAACAATGCTTGAGCTCACGACATCACCGGCCTTGGATGTTGTCGGGCGTTTATCTCTGATACCTCGTCAATGCCTGGTGCTGCACAAGGTGGGCTGCGCCAAGCCAGGACCACCAAGGAGCTCCTCGACATTGCCACCAACCACGCCTCGGCGAGGCTGTGTGGGGCTATCTTTGACAAGGGAAGGCCAAGCGAGGCCGCCCGGCCTTGATGCTACCTCGACCGCTTCGACAAGAAGAAAGCGGAAAGAAGCGAGGCGAAGAAGCCACAATGGTCGCGACAACCAATCATACTAGCGGCCCAGCGTCGAGATCGACCACTTCAAAAATTGATGGAGCCATACGTGTTGCATCATGGGTACCGAAATCAAACACAAAGTCACGAGGGCTGCGAGACCTGAAGCGTTTCATCTCCGGAACAACCGCGCGGGGTAAAGGAAAAAGCGACTCGGCACGGATCACGAGCCCAAGGAAAGCGGCGAAGAGTTCCGGAACTGATGTTGCCTCATGATCTTGACGGACCAACGAGCTCGGCGAATAAGCGTCGGCGAAGCTTGCATTCCGTGAAAGTCCACCGGCTCCAGCTGTGCCCAAATACCTTCGGTGGTCGGAGATCACCGATCACCTTCGGCAGATGATCACCCTATCACGTTCGCGCAGGAGAATAACCTCTGCGAGTCGTGGCCCCCATTGTGTGAATGGCGCCTTTCAAAGGTGCTCATGGATGGCGGCGGCGGCTTCGACATCTGTATGTTGAGACCTTCCGATACAGGGATCCCTCGCTCAAGTCTTCGGCCAGAGCAAAGCGCCTTTCCACGGCATCGTTCACGGCACGCAACCCATCGCTCGGGCGGTCGACACGCCCGCAACCTGGGAACCGAACCAACTTCGCCACCGGAGACCCTCACTTTTGAGGTCATGGGGTTTCTGGCTCTATCCACGCCATCATGGGGAGGCCATGTTCGCCAAGTTCATGGCGATCCTCAACTACACTTCGTCAAAAGTTGAAGATCACAGGGGCCGTGGGAGTCATCACCGTGGCGCATCCTTTAAACTCGCTTACAAACGCGAAAACCGGTTGTGAGTTGGCATCGGCGATCATTGCGTCCGCGAAACTCGAGAATCTCCGGAAGGAGACCTCGGAATCCGTCCCGACTCCGGCAAGTCGGGGTCCGGATCCTTCAAGTCATGCAGTATCTGAAGGAGGTCATGGTCGATCCGAAGATCCGACTGGAAGGCCGTGCGCGCTCGAGGCCGCGCTCACTGCCAAATAGGAAGGCGCTCGTCGACTTCCCTCCGCGTATGTCGGGCGTCTTTGCATGAAAACCCTCGACATGCGGGCATCCCGCGGGAAGTCGCCGAGCACTCATGAATATTCGGCGGCTCAAGTAGCTGGTCCGGCTCTACTTGGCCGCTTGGCGAAAAGGCGCCAGATCATCAGCAAACAAATCGCCAAGCGGGGTTTTATAAAAAAGTCCGCCACCCGAATGGGTGGCCAACCTGTCTTTGGTAAAAAGTCCAAGGGCAATGGAGAATGTGTGTTCATTACGAGCCTCAACAAGGCATGTCCCAGGACCCTTTTCCATTGCCCGCATCGACCAAGTTATCGACTCCACGGCGAGGTGTGAATCCTGTCTTTCTGGGCGCCTACTCGGGCTATCACCGGATAGCGATGAAGAGTCCGACCAACTCGCGACCTCGTTCATCACTCCGTTCGGCTCGTTACATTGCGTACTTGATGCCGTTCGATCTGTAGTAGGTGCTACATACCGGCGATGTATCGAGGCGTGTTTGGCGACGGTCGGCGTAACTGTCGAGGTGTACGTTGGCGATATTATCGTCAAAACTAAGAGGTTGACAACCTTATGCGCCCGACTTAGAGGAGACTTCGCGAACCTCAGAAGGTTTCGCATCGAGCTCAACCCGAAGTGCATTTTTGGGGTCCCCAAGAATGCTCGGCTTCATCGTCTCCGTGATGTCAGCTAATCGGGAGAAGATCGCGCGATCATGAAGATGGGTCGATCGGCAACTTTGAAGGGAGTCCATAGGTGACGGGATGCCTAGCGACCTTAAGCGTTTGTCTCCACGCCTCGGTGGTGCCGAGAATGCGCTTTATAAAATGTGCTCAAGTCAGAACCACTTCATCACGGGCCTTGAGGCGCGAGAGGCCTCAATCGATTGAGCGTTCTTAACTTCGCCCGGTGTTCGTCTAGCGCCCGGAAAAATCGCTCCTCCTCTACGCCGCCGCCACAACCAATTAAGCTAAGCGCTCATTGTGGAAGCGAACCGAAGAAGCCGCATACTCAAGCGCGGCTGACGATGTGCTTCATCGGCGAAGTACTCTCCGAGTCAAGGCCGGTACCCTGGTCTGAAAAGCTGCTCTCTGGCAGGTGCTCGCCGTGAGGAAGCTAGTCTACTACTTGATGAAGCATCCGATCTCGTGGTAACTTCTATGCCGCTCGGCGAGATCATTCGCAGCCGCGGCGCCTCAGGGAGAATAGCCAAATGGGCTCGAGCTCAAGCAGCCACGACATATCGTATGTCCCCGACTGACCATCAAGTCGCAGGCCTTGGCGACTTAAATCAGAGTGGACCGAGCTCGGCGCCACACGCGCCGAAGACCCCAAATCTTGGGACGATGTGCAGCCGATGGGTCCTACACCAAAAATGGGCGGTATTTGGAATCGTCCTCATCTCTCCACTCGGAAACAAGCTTGATCTGGCGATTCGGTTGCACTTCAACGCCACCAACAATGTCGCGAATCTGGCACTCGTCAACGGTCTCGGGATTGCTGCCGACCTCGTAGCGCGCGTCTCTACGTGCAGCGACTCCAAGCATGTGTTGACCAAGTCATGAAGGCTTAGAGCCTCGTGGCGATCGTATGGCGTGACATCTTGCGAGAGAATGCGTAAATTGGAGGAAAGGTTACGAGTTGAACTTCACCATAGCTACGCCCGTTACAATGAGGCCCGACTACTGGCAACGGCTTCGGTAGAGAGACGATCCGTCGAGGATCTTCATCTCGACCTCTGAGCCCAGCGTTAATTTGGATTCTCCTTCTAAACATCCGGCCGACCCTCGGCATCGCCCCACTCCGGCATCGGCGTTAATCGGAGCCTTCATCGAGCCACGGCGTCTGCTCGCCGACTCTCATTGGAGAAACCTTTCATCGGCCAACTAGCAAGCGGATCGCTCCTCGCCCGATCCACCAGGGCGGCGCCTCGCTTCGGTGGCGAAATCGCTTTGCTCTGGTCGGAGAGGACCTCTACAAGAAAGCCCCTCGGGGTCCTCAAAAGTGCATCTGGCGAACCAAGAAGCCATTGTCTTGTTGGACATCCGCCAGGGATTTGCGGACATCAGCGCCCCGATCCCTCGTGGGTAAAGCCTTCGCCAAGGTTTTTCTTGTGCTTGGCGATGGCGATGCGGCGGTGTTCGCACCTGCGAAGGTGCCAATTCTTTGCTCGGCAGCGTATCTTCGCGCAAGCCTGCGAGCGATCCTATTACATGGCGATTCGCCATTTGTGGAATGATCTGGTCGGTCCCTTTAAGCGCTGAGGGGCGACACACTGCTAAATCGCGGTGGATAAGTTCACCAAGTGGATAGAAGCTAAGCGATGTAGCCACCATCACGTCGATCGGTGGCCAACTTCTTCCAGCGACATCGTCTATCGGTTGAGTCGAACTCCATCATCACCGATAACGGCCGCGATTCACGAGGAAAGAATTCCTCGAGTTCTGCGATGACTTCAACATCGCGTCGTGGTATTTATGGCCCATCCAGCGGACTAATGGCGGTCGGCGGCATAGGCATGATCCTCAAGGGCTTCATGGGGATCTTCGATCGTGAAAAAGTCGGCGAGACGATGGGCGCCGAGCGCCTCCGTCTCAGACCTGCAGGACCACGCGGATATTGATCGACGGATTCACACCATTCTTTTGGTGTTGGCGTGGAAGCCGTTTACCCACCGACTGGACTACTGTTCCTGCGCGGCAAGCTTTCGGCGGCGGCGGGGCTCGGCAGCGTAGCAAGGCGCCATCGACCGGCAGCGAAGCAGCGATGTAGCGTTTTTGCGATCGGCCAAAATGTCGGCAAAGCGCTCGGCGTTACCATGATCGGCGAGTCCGCGGACGATCGCCGGCGTTAGCGACTTTGGTCTGTGCGAGTCGATCAACGTCGGCGGGCATAAAATTTGTCCCCTCCATGGGAAGGACCCTTCACCGTCGTGGAAGTCCTCCGGGCACAGTACCTTCGACTCAAAGCGGCAACAACGTTTGTACCAATGTCGTGGAATATCGAAAAGTTAAGGCGATTTTATCCTAAACTTTACCCTTATTCTGCGACCTTAGCCAAACCTCCGGGCGAAAGCAGGCGTCTTGATCACACCACGATGCGTAAATGCGTCATCAAGCTGCCTACCGCGTGGCCATCGAGATGGTGCACATGAACATCGTTAGCCTATCTCGATGGTAACTCCTTTTGCGAAAGGCTGCGGTACGCCCAGCGGCCATCACGGTCTCAAGTAAGCGCATCGGTGAAAGGGATAACCATAGGGAGGGCCGGTCTTTTATCGGTTTGAGCCGCGACTACTGGGCCAGCCTTTTCGCCGCTACAGCCAGGCGTTTCCTTCAAAATATCGGCGGCACGGCCTGCGCGCGTAACCTCGGAAGGTCTCTGGTCATCGATTGGCGCTTGTCATGAAGGAAAAGCAGCATAATATAAAAAAATCCCCAAAAGCTGCACTATCGATGTCGTATATTAAAAAAAGAAAAAGGCGAGAACTGGGCGTCTCGAGCTACGTTCGGCGTCGCCCTCGATGGTAATAAATCGTCGAGGCATCCTTTGCTCTCGAAGGCGTCGCCAGCTCGATTACCTTCTCCGCCCGACCTCACCCTCATACGCAGCAGTCGCGTCCCCTCAATCCGGCATTGATTTGCAATCGAATTCGAAGGGCCAGCGTCGCGGTGATCTTGACCGCGATCGTATTCCCGTGCCGGCTATGACGGCCCGACCCTCATGGCGAAGCGCTCCGCCGAGACGCGAGCAAGTCGGAAAGAAGCGTCGGCCCGCTTAGTTAAGCGAGCGTATCGCGGAGTAAGCTCGAGCTCGGCCTCACCCCGAGGCTCGAGCTCGGCCCATGTTCTCGAAAATGGGCGGGCGAGGAGAAGACCCTTCCGCGAGGCTAGTTGCTCAGCGTACATCGTTGAGTCCTCCACAGCGGCCTCGGCCGGGCTTCGCTGCGGCAGCGACCCAGCGCCATGGCGGCTCTCTCCTCGGCGGTGACTCGAGCCCATTCGCCGCCACCTCCTCGCGCGCCGCGCCCGGCTCCCCTCCGGCGGACGGTCCGTGCTGGCGAGCAAGCACTTCCGCCTCGGCGGCGGCCGTGGCGACCTATGGCGCTAAGAAGTATCGGCAGCGTCGTAGCGGCCATCATATTATTGCCGCGCCCTCGTCATAAAGCGATGGTGCCGCCCCTCCCACTAAAGCGGCCGCACGAGCATAGCGATGGTTGGCGAGAAGGCGAAGCGGCCCGGTGGTCGAGAACAACAAGCAGTTCAACATTGGCAACAAGAAGGCCGGAGCCATCGTAGGGCGAACAAAGACTCACTCGAATGAGGATTACGGATCACGGAAAGATCGGCGAAGACATCTGAGCCCTCCCTTCCGCCGCATCAGCGATGGATCGACGCCGCGGGATCTCTTGGAGCCCGACCCGAATCCGCCGCGCCTCCGCTTCGAAGCCTGCGATCATCGTCACCACTCGCCATCAACGCCCGCCTTGATCCTTCCGCTCTTCTCACGGGCGAAGGAAAAAGCAAAACCAGGAAGGCGGAAGAGGCAAAGCTGCGCGCAAGGTTTTTCTCTCCGCACCATATTTATAGGGCGGGCGGAGTGGTCGAAGTGGGTCGTCGTCGGCGGCGTCGCCTGAGCGTGCTTGCCGTCAGCGCGGCGGGGCGTGCCTATCCACCCCGCCTCGCATTAAAATGTGATGTGACGATTGGGGGCGGAAGAACTGACTGTGCCAACGAGGCAAGCGCGGTGCGACCGCCGATTTCGTTTAAGCCTGGTATGGCGTGTCGGTAGTCGGCGCCAAGCAACGTCCGAATAGGCCACGGTGGCCCCAAGTGAAGGTCTCGGCCGCCGCAACACCTAGCTCCCGCATTCAAAATAAAAGATAAGACAATTCCTTCCTTAAGAGTTTTTCCGTATTCGTTCTTCCACTTGAGTCCCCACACATTTCGGGGCTGCAAGCTCGCACACTTTCACGGGTCGGGTGGCCGGAGTCGACTACATGGTCCTCCCAGCGGTAACCCCTCCAGCAGAGCACTCGGCTGTACCCAGCAGCTCTGATTCGAAGTAGTGCTCTGAAGGAAAATACCCATGCGGAGGCGACCCCGATCGGTGAAAGAACTCTCTCCCGTGCAAGTGTGGATGAGCAGCGTATGCCTAAGGTTCCTACCCTCGCGGGCGAACAATCACAGTGCGCCATTTGGTGCCTCTAGATGGTAACCCTTCGATCCGACCCATGACATTTGGCGGGAGTGGAAATCGCAACAAGGGAAGCGGCAATGGCGAAAAGAAAACTTACCAGAGACTTGCGGTGCCCACGAATCACGTCTTGGCGGGTACATATCGACCGCGATCGCTGCCGATCAAAGCATCATGAGTCCGTCTAAGCATACGACAAGCGTTGGTAAGATGTATCGCCCCGATCATTTAGTTTCGCATTTAATTCCGCCGCGCATTAAATGCTTGCGGGGATGTCGAGGTATCGCTCGGGTGGCGCCCGCGACCCTTTAATCTCGCCTCGAATTGGCTCAAACCGACCCAAGCGGGGAGGAAAAGCCACCGAACGCCCAGCGACCTCGAGGTGGCGAAGGCTTGAATACCGACGAATAAGACTGGCCGTGGGTCCCCAAGGTAGATCCACGGATGGATCCTCGCCCGACCGGCGAACAAGCGAGCGAAGAAGGCAAGTTTTAAGCGAACCCTCGGTGGGTCACTAGTTGGGTTGGCGGACGACCCAATCGCCTTAGCTACGCGTCCGAGAGACCATATTTCAAGCTCTCTGCGGAATCCCGAAAGAGCTGACCCAGTGCGCCCGAGTTCTGGCGACTCGGGGGTCCGTCTGGGATTGAGTAAGAAAGGTTTTTATGGGTGCGCCCCAGTCGGTCAGACAGCGGCGTAGGGATCGTCCGCTCGGAGGTCGCTGGCCTCCGGGGCCCACTCGGATAACCCGTTTGCAGCTCCACGAGCACGGTGTTAGTGCGTGAAGCAAACCGCGTTCTGCTCGCCCCTCTACACTACAAGCGATGAAAAAAATTCGTGGGTTTTTAAGTGCAGTGGGTAAAAAACCCACGAATTTATAGATTAAATTAAATGCGGTTCTGAAAAACCCGTATTTAATTAAATTAAATGGGCCAAAAAATACACGAATTTATAATTTAAATAAATCGGTTTACGTAAATACCCACGAATTTAATTAAATTCGTGGGCATTAGCCCACGAATTTACTTCTTTGTAATGCTTTCGCCCATGCGTCTCCTCTCTCTCTCTCTCTCTCTCTCTCTCTTAGCGTCTCCTGACTAGCTCGTTACATCTTATTTCGTCGCCAGTGCCGCCGGTCACCAGCGTGCTTGCTTAGCCCGTGCGACCGCCTCGCCCCGCCACGCCCGCGCCAGCCGGGCGACAGCGCCGCTCCCGCCCGCCGCTTGAACCCGTAGCCCTCGCCCTCCCGAACCCCAGGCGCCACCCGCCCTCCCGAACCCCCACAGCCGCGCTCCACCGGGTCTTCACAGCGGCGGGGCGCCGCTGGTCTTCACCTTCGCCTCCCCGCGTCCTGTCCATTCCCCTTCGCTCGAATCGCCCCTCCTCCGGTTGCAGTGCCGCCCCGACCGGACCTCAGCGCCTCGCTCTCTGCCCGATTTGGCGCCGCCCCCTTCGCCGCGCTGCAGACCCAAACCTCCCGTCCTCATCGGGCCTCACCGTTCTGGGGTTTTGCTTGCGTGTGGCGGTGGTACTGTCTACTTGGGTTCCGGCGATTTGGGTGGGGTTCTTCTCTGCCGCTTTGTTCTTGCGGTGTCGATTTCTCCTAGTGAGCAGGGGTTTTTTGGAACCTCGAGTGGTTTTGATCCTATAAGTTGCTTTCACCGCCGTGCTCCTCATCTCCTGGTGAGTTTCGATTCTTTATTCTTGTTGTTCCTCGATTTATGCTCTACGCTTTCATGTTAAATCGTGAGTGCAGGTCTGCGGTTTCTTGTTTTACATGTCGAGTTTGGCTCTTAATAGTTGTCCTTGCTTGATAGCTTCGGTTCATTAGATGTATCTATTTGCTAGTTGCCTTTGTGTTTATATTACGTCATGGTTGTAATGTCGCATTCTAATACACTCGGAGATGGTGGAATTACTCGAAACATACATACAAAAACCATCCAAGAGGCGGTGATGGTGGCACTCCTGTCACTTGGATAGCTCTTTTTCACGGCATAAGCAAAAGGTTTGTTCGTGTACTTAATAAAGAAGAAAAAAGTTTGCAAGCGTGGTGTACTATCGAGATCTTTAACGCTTAGCGATTTTTAAAGTAGCGACTTAGTAGTTTTAGGTAGTCAATGAGATGCTTTCACCCGTCATTTAATCTTTGCAATAATTTTTGGAGCTTAATGAAATTCGATCTACTCCATTCAATTTTGCCCGAGGAACTAAGTTCAATACTGACTATAACAAGAATAACTTGTCAAATGATGGTAATGGTGGCCATGGTGAAAACACGATAGAATATCACGATGGATTACACTTTGCTCCATCAAGAAGTATATTCCTAGCTTATTTACAAGGCTATTTATTGATACTAATGTGTTGTGCCTCACATACAATACTAAATCTTCTTTTAATTAATCTTTGCGAGAACAAAAGGAGAAGCTTTGAAGTGGAGATACAAGCCAAGAAAGCGAAGCAACTTCGGAGGTGTAAGATGCAAGTTGAAAAGCGAGAGGGACAACGAGTTTACACATACGTGCTTCTACTTCATAGCTTACTAGTGTTTTTCGTTGAACAACCCGACTTTACTAACTCCTATATTATAGTCGATGAAGCAATGAGGAAAATCTTGAGTAGGACGATAAACTACGAAAATGGAATCTCTTGATAGGTTCAAACCTCACCTCCCGCGATTGCATCGGTGGCTAGCGACAATGAGTTAAATCTGCGGGACGGTGAATTGCATTAAACCTTTAGGGATTGAAGATGAATATAAGCGTAGTTGGTACTTTTGTATAAGCGACCAATGTGCACTTGAACCGCCATAAAATTGATCCTAGAACTTGATGGTGTTGAAATGATATGTTTGAACATGAAACATACTTGGATATAGTTGTGTAGGGTGTCTGAGGGATATTATTTTGCCCGATCCAAGTCGAGCAATAATACACAAATACTTGAGTATTTACATGTACTAAAGTCTAATTGAGTAAACTTGAATATGTAGAGTATTTGGTATATACCGCACATAAATTGTACAAGTCATTTTCTCTCTGTCATACCCAATTAACTCTTGGCATCCTTGCATTGTTCGGTAGTGACTAGTGAAAAATTACGTGAACTTGCAAAATCACAAGAAAAATGAATTCATTTGACTAAGTTACATTTGTAAAATTCTATGCCATTTCTTTAAATTGGCATATCTCATGTGCAAGTAGCTAGCACTACTTGAGCTCCTGACATTTTCCAAATTCGAGAAGAAGGCTAACTACTGGGAGAATCTCTTCTTGGCGATCTTCATCTCTCATCATAAACAAGTAATTTTCTTGCAAAACTATGTAGATTCGTGTCAAACACATGCTTACACAAGGTTGTAGAACAAATCGCATCGGCACCACGAGGAGGCTCTTACGTCTTCACATGAGCAAGCACTTGAAACACATAAGGAGAATCTCTTGCGCATGGTATATATAATTCTACATGCATGCTTCTTGTTGCGTTTAAGTGACACAGCGACAAAGTCTTGGGGATATGCTAGTGATACTTGAACACAAGGCACATATACCAACATGCCTTTGTTTGTGTTATAACTTCTATATCTAGAATACATTGTTTTTTCTTTACACTACCTAACACACCTTTCACACTCATCTACTTTATAGATAATAAAATAATCAAGGAAAAAGCTAATCGGCTCCTTGTACATGATTTCGGTATTTGGTATGGAATTATTTGTGATGTACTTTTGTTGTATAATGTATTGTAATCATTAAGCTGAATAATTCCTTGAATCGATTATCTTGAGTTAAGCTGAAATAAAGGTTAATGTCTTGGCTATGACTTTTGGACTTATTTGTAAATTGTCTCAACTTGACTAGTGGCTAACACTCTTAGTTACAAAATGTATAATGTGTTATGTTAATCGGACATAATCTTATTTGTTTTTGCCCATTCTATCATAGAAGTATTCCTTTCATATGCCAAAACCTAGTTTACTTCTTTTGAAGTAGGGAAGACTTTCCTAGTACTCTTCTACAATTTCGAGGTATCCTTGATTATTTGTTCGAGACCAATTTGAGTTAATGCAAGGCACTCCTTCTAAAGATGATAAAAGATCAACAATTTGTCAAGCAGCGGGATCAAGGTACAATCTCTCTATCCTCATTATGTTCTACATATAAAACATGTTAGCTCAAATACCTTAAGTGTTAACATTTCTACTCATGCATAAACAAATTGTGATAACTTAGTTTTTTTAACAATCTATGAAATACCTCATCTAAATCTGAATTATAAAAAAGAAGCTGTACGTAAGTCTCAACACTCCTTATATGGACTCGGGCAATAGTTGAGGCCTTAAGGGACACTGCGTTCCTACACGTAAGTCTCAACACTCGTGTAGAACTCCTTATATACTCATTGAGCATCAAGATTGATGTCTATCAGCGTGGATATTCTACATTGTCCGACATGTCATTTATCTTTTCTCTCTCTACTATACGTGTTTATTAAGTCTATAATAAGTGATAACATGAGCCCGATGGAACTATTCTCGCTTCCTCCATTCGATGCTTGCGAGAACCTTGATTTGGATCCAAGTACAGCGAAAATATACCATTGTAATGTCGAGATAAGAGGGATTCCATAGTCAAAGTTTTCAAGGTTTGTGAAGCTTTTAATATTTTTATGCCAGTTTTTCATATTTATTTTTTCATCATGATCTTGACTGCTATTCGATGTTTTCACAAAGTCCTCGTAGTAAAGTTTATGGAGAAAGACACCAAAAGGTGACTTCGATCACGTCTTGTCAACACTACCATAAGGTTATTGAAGATGGTATTGTTTTGGGTTTCTTGCAGCTATCGATTTTTCGATAAGTTTCTCTTTTCTTGTAATGTCTGAGAATCTATTTAAATTTATGATCAAGTGTGGCAAGTTGATGAATGTGTGCAATGTAGACATGATTTTTGCATTTTATGCTATTCCACTAGAGTAAGTGCCGAATTCCCTTCTCTTCTCAAGCATGGACCATAAGCACTAGTTTGATTTGTGTTAATTCAATATTTAGTTGTGGATGTTTTGCTATGATGTATGCCCGAATTGGTGATATTTTAGTTCAAAAGTCTCTGTTGTGATCTTTCCTCAAAATGATTGTGTGCCTATGGGTTAGAATCTGGTCAAAGTATGTGCATAAATGGCTCGTGTGTGTTGAAATGATGTTTGGTGGATGGTTCACAAGTTCATGCTTTGAAGTTTTGAGGCGGGGGAGTAGATTTGTTCTTGCATGATGAAGTTATACTGCACACACGAGAGATGAGTATACTTTAATTCGATGTCTTTGGTCATGATATGGTGTTTGAGGCCATGCCATGGATGAAACCTAATGCTCATTCCATATAATACTTATAGTCTTGCACATCTATTTTTGGGTTGTATATAATCATGCCTAGGAGTGAGTTTTAAGTGGTATAGTCAAATTTTCATTGTACAATGCTTGCACTAGGATCCTAGTTTTAGCTAGTATGGTGGTTTAGTAAATCTTCTGTATGTGATTGTGAAAGTTTGTATTTTGATGACTTTAAAGTAGCTCTGGTGACTTAAGCTTTGGGGTTCATTTTCATGGCATTCTCATTTAATCATTTCTCAATGCAGGTGACCCTAGCGATCTTACTATTAGTTTATAGTCCCTTTATTACATGCAAATGTCATACTACTATTTAAATCATCTCTGCTTGCTACGGGCAAAGGAATGAACTATCTACATAAGCGTAGTCCTCCTATTGTTCAATTGATTTGAAGTCTCCAAATCTTCTAGTTGACAAAGTATCTTTGTGAAAGTATGGTTCATAAACTACATACTGGTTGCTCCAAGTACTTGTTTTTATTTGTGAGCGAGATATGTGTGTAGTGCTATGTAAACTTGCGTTCTGAGTTACATTAATATGTATGCATCATTTATATCTGGGTAGAACTATTAGCTCATTGGTACAACTATTTACGATGGGCTATGCACATATGCAAATATAGGATCCATCCATCCATTGAAGCGCTTAGAGCCATCGATTACTACAATTGTATATGTGATTATTGAGCGAGAAGATTGGTGAAATCGTTTATTACATTTATGTAGGGAAAATTAATATAGTTTTGAGTCATTGGTGATCTGGGTCATTCACGGTTTGAGTTCTTTGTTGTGAGCATTTCAAAATGCTTTCTCTGCTATCGCCCTAACATCGGGTAGAATAGGAGGTCTTTGAAGTCTGAACAACTATTTATATATTATAGCTGCAAATGTTTTTTTTGTCTGTGAGTGGATGTCCTATTTACTAGAGAGGTCATGCTTGAAATTTTGTATATTTTGGTGACTTAGTTTTTGTTGAATTATGATCCAAATTCAAAAAGGCTAACCACGTCAAGATAGTCGTCGAATTGATCTCTCCGTGATTTGTAAACACTCTGAAAATAGTGAAGTTCTTGGTAGGTGCAGTGATATATATATCGTGATTGATATGGTTATATGTATTGAGTGTGATATCGATATGGACTAATAGCTTCTGCTATAATTTGGGTATCAAATTACCAAAATAATGATGTGACATCAATGAAATACAAAATTTGAATGGGTGGTGGAGTCACCGGGATATATTTTTTTGTATAATGGTGATAAATTAAGTGGGCCATATAAACCCACAATTTAACACTTAAATTAAATGGGTTTATTCATTACAATTTAAATATTAAATAAATGGGTTTTTCAACCGCAATTTACTGATTAATTAAATGAGATTGAATAAAACCCACGAATTTAAGCTATTAAATAAATGGTTTTTAAACCAATTTAATTAAATTTGTAGGTTTTTACCATTACGAAATTAGCTGATAAATTAAGTGGGTATTTTAAATACAATTTAAGCTATTAAATTAATGGAGTTTTTCATTAACCCACGAATTTAATTTAAATAAATGGTACCCACGAATTTAATTGATTAAATAAATGAACTAAATTGACGGTTTGCCTACGAATTTAGCTTAAAAGTAAATGGGTTTTGGCCTAAATTCGTGGGTTTTGGCCTAAATTTTTTCTGTTTCTTGTAGTGCTAGGTCCCACACTGCGGGCCAGGCGTATCGTGGGATCGACGGCCTCTCCTCTCGCGATCGCCTCGCTAAGCGAGGACTCGAGATGGATGCCCCGCTTGCTAGCTCGTTAAACCCGGCCGTCTAACACGCCTAGCTACGGCGTAAAAATATGCCGACCACGCCCGGCTCTGACGTAAAATAGCGACCGCCCGGCTACGGCGTAAAAATAGCGACCGCCCGGCTACGGCGTAAAAAATAGCACTAACGCGTCTAGCTGACGCTAAACAAGCACTAGGGACGAAACCTCTCGGCATAAAGGCATCGGGCCTCCTGCGATCCACGGCCACATCTGTAGCCAAGCGTGGTCACGCATTAGGGCCCTCCGACCAGCTCGGTCCAGATTCATTTTAGCCTATGTAACCCCAGAGCTAGCTCTCCGGGCCTACTCGGGGCTTGGGGCTTCACCCAAGGTCTTCGCTTGCACCGGTCAGCCTGTGATCGGTTAGACTCGGCCGAACATGGCGTCCCTCTCCGGGAAGACACATTTCCCTCTTTCTTGCCGGCGTCCGCATTGTCGAAGACCATACAGGGCAGCGGAAGGTCCCTCGGGGAGCGCTTCGCGTTCGGGGCGGCCACAGGGGCTCTTGGCGAATACCCATACCGGGGATACCCACGCCGAAGTATACATCTATTTTAAGATCGCATTTCTCCGAGTTATCTAGCCTCGGAGTCGGGTGAAGGTTAAGCCGACATGGCCCTCGTCCCTTACGAAGGGGTTCTTTGCGAATCTGGTCGAGCCTTGCCGGCCCGGCAAACCCGAGCCAACATCTCCGCGAGCACCTGCTCCGGCCGACCCCCGCGCGAGTATTACCACAAGCTCCGACCGGGACCTCGACCGGCGTCCCGCAAGCCCTGCGGCCCCACGGTCTACCCGACAGCGGCCGATCAGCGCCCGGCGGACCACATTTACCTGGCGTGCGGTAATATTGGGACGGGCGGTTCCCAGCAACGGAAGGCGGCCTCGGCTAACACCCATCTTTTCAAGGCGTCGGCGTCGGCGAGCGCTCAAAAGGGCGAATATCGCCCTCGAAAAGGCGCCGCCCGTTGTGTCTACCACCCGTATGGGACCGCAGCTGGAGCACAGCAGTCATGGCCAAAGACCAAATCGCCCAGGTGAAAAACACGCCCGTCATCATGACCGAAGACTAGGGCGCTCGAGGCAGGGCATGCCCTTGTCTCTTTTAAATCCTCGTGTAACCTACCCCTCGGCCTATATAAAGGGAGGCGGGGCCCTTGGAGGAGGGATAGATTTTCTTTCCTTCTGCAGCGCTCACTACAAGTTAAGCTCCTTTGGCACCACCCCTTTAGATCGCTCGGGGTTCTCAGCCCCACGATCGGCGCCCGAGCGTAGGAAAGCCCTCCCGACTTCCTCTTCGGCGGCTTGCTAAGGGCACTGTCCTTAGCCTCCGTTTGTAATCTCTGTTTACTCTCAGGAGCTCGGGGTAATTCAAGCCGCCACCACAGTTGGAAGTAGGGACATTAAGCCGAACTAGTATAAATCTGAGGCTTCTTTGGTCTAACCATTCGAGGAGAGGGCGCGTGATCCCTATACTTACAATTTACTTGCGGTTATCTGAAACACAAGCGGTATGCTGCGCTAGTGGTGGGAAAGTGTAACATCCCCGATTTGGGTTTACGCTAAAAGCTAATTTAAAATTAATTAATTTCAAATTTTGGTTTTTCTTCAGTGTTCTAATTAACCTGGCATCCTTATCCATCCGAAATTAGAGTTCAATCTTTCATCGTCCGCAAAGTCAAAATTCCTAATTCCGGTCCTTATTCGAAATTTCACCCGAGTTCCAAAATACTCCAAAAATCTCAAAACCTATTGAGTTAGGTTCCAAATATTCTAAAATAATTTTGGGAATTGTTCCAAGATTTTTAGAATCTCTCTGGTATTTTATCCCTCGCGGTCTTTCATCAAAATCAGTATATTGGTTCCAGAATAATCTAAATTCCAAAATTCATCAAAATTTAGTGAAACTAATTTTATTGGGTTCCAAATAATCTCTATTATTTTTAGGAATTTTTCCAGGATTTTTAGATCATTTTTACTATTTTATTCCTCACGCTTTTGTCTCTTCATTTCTTCCAACCAAAGAGAAAGCGACACGTGGCAGAGTACTGTTCATCTTCTCCAACATACCAGGCCTGTACAGAATTGATTCCAAAGCTAGCTTCAACTTCAACCCTTCATATCTTTCTCCATGAATGTCCAAATCATGCATGGCCAGATCCGTTGTGAAGAGGAAGACGAGGAGAACCCATTCCCCATGACCATTCATCTTTTAATCGACCAGATTTTGATTAATTGACTAGAAACCATTTTGCACTAAAACCTCAATAACTCGGCCGTTTCTCAACGAAACGATGAGCTTCCACTTCTCAAACGTGCGTATCGACGTCCTCTACCCCGTGCTCACCTTGCCCCATTGTTCCTGTGTCGTTTCCCATCCCAAAACTCAAGAAAACCGTACACCCGACGTCCTCCAAAGACACCGGCGAGCCATCTCTTGCTCCGGTGAGTTTTCCAACAAACCAATCCGTCACTTTGTGCCCTTGCTCCCAGGAACACAACCAATCAAGCGGATTTGATTTTCGTTGCAGTTTGACCTCAGATTTCGAGTTTGTTTGTGTCGTCGGTAGTCGCTCGGTTAAATAAATCGATTCCTTTCAATCCGGTAACTTCTAGCGCAATTCCTTTTAGCCGTAGAATCATCTTGTCATTCTCTCTGATGCTCTCTTTTCGTTTAGCGAAATTTCGCGTTTAAGTGGTTTTGGCGTCGTGCCGTCGGTCGGTTTTTGGCGTCCTGCAGATAAATGCATGCCGTACCTTATCTGGCCTCCGTGCCACCGCCATTGTCTTCCTCGCCACCAGCGCCGCCGTGCAGCACCTCCGCCAACCTTCAGACGCCGCCGCCCGTGCCCGTGTGCTATCGTGCACTTGCATGCCGTCTCTTGCATGCGCGCCCGGCCGTGACCGCCGGTTACCGCCGCCCACTCGATCGCCGCCCCCAAGCCGTGAGCCCCCCCTCCTCTCTTCCTTGGTCTCTCTCTCTTTTGCTCATGGTCTTGCTGCTGCTTGTTTCCTTGGCATTCCTTTGTCTTGAACCAATGAAGAAGAAGGCCATACTCAATAACTGACTGGGACCGCATGGAAGAGAGACAATAAAATCAGAAAAGTGATGAAAAAAAAGATTCTTCAGAATATTCCTCGTTTTCCAATTTTAGGATTTTAGAATTCAAACATTTGTTTCTCCGTCATCCGAACTCCGATTCGAGTGATTCCAATTCCTAAATTCATCTAAATTCATCCTCTATCTGATAATATTTTTATTATAATTTTTAGTTTCTGTTTAATTTATTTTATTCTTTTAGGTACCTTTGTTTAGCGTAATAAACCAAACTTGCCGTAGTTGCCGAAGCGAAGAAGAAGACTTCAGAACAGCGCGCTTGCGCACCTCATCGGCGAAGCAAGTCTTCCTTGGCGCATTTTGTACCCAGTTTTGTAAATGCTTTTGTAGCTTCTTTCTTTAAACATGCATTGCTATTTACATAAAGAATGATGTTAACGTTAGGCTATTAGCTATACACATTGTTTATACCCTTTGATATTGTATCCATGAACCTTTGTAAGCCTTAGAACAAGTATTCCACCGTAGTAAATATTCTTGATTAAATAATCTTTGATTAGAATGGAAATTGGAGCTAGAACCCAGTTTTTATTGGAGATTACATGGATATTAGTGTTGATGGGGATTAATAATTATTATAGTGATCTAAGAATGTTGATGATTGAAATATTGTGAAGTTGGATTGTTAATATTTGTGGGAAGTTATTATTGAGGAGATGATTAAGAAAATAAATACTGGTTGAAATATGGATGGTGATAATCATATGTGAATTGATTGATTAATATGGAATATCGTGATTAGTTAAGATTAAATGGTTATGATCATAGGAACTACCATTGTCAATGGATTAAAGTAGATGATTTTGAGAGTAATATTTGGGTGGTTTAGTAATTAATATTATGAAGTATTCTCGGTGCACTAAATGGATAATAGTGAGAATCATACTTATGGGTTAAATAGATAATGTTGAGAATCATATTCGGTGAATTAATGTAGATGATATTGCAAGTATTCTTGGTGGATTTAGTGAATAATATTGCGAAGTATTCTTGGTGGAATTAGTGAATGATATTGCGAAGTATTATTGGTGGATTTAGTGAATGATATTGCAAAGTATTTTTCGTGGATTAAGTGGATGATAAGATTGATCAATACAAGAATGATGGATAAATCAATAATGTAATTTATAGTTCTAGGAAGATATTTCATATTCATTGATAATTGTAACTTAATATGATTTTGGAGTCATGATTACTCTTGATATAGACTTCACTTGTTGGAATATCATATTGGGTTGAATTATGCAAGTGCCATGACAATAATGTGAGATCTTGGTGACTTCATGATTTTAGGAGATTACATAATTGATTATAATAATTTTTATCAACGAGAATTGAAGTTTATTAAATAAACTATTGGTGGAATAAGTAGTTAGGTAGAAATGCTTATGCTATAAGCAGTCGATATACACCTATGGGTGGGGATTCTTTATAAACTCTTGCAAACTTGTGTTGGAAATTATAGGCAAAAGGTATTGCCGTTTGTTTGTAAAATAAAAATAAAAAGGAAAATGGTTTAGATTAGGCGGAATGGTTTGTCGAGGCGGGTGCAGAACGAGCCTTGGTCTTAGTTTGTGGAAGCCGCCCTAGTCAAATTAAGGACCGACTCTTATGATTGTCCATTCTTAGCACAACAATACAACCACATGTTAAATGGGCTCGACTTTGGTGAATAATTTGTAGAAACCTAACTTGGACTCACGGATGGTGGAATGTGGGTGCAGAAAGAGGCAAGTCGTATTTCCCATCGGCGCAAGAGGGGCTTCTATCTTTGGGCGAGATAGAACCCTAATAGCGGTGAAACCTCGGTGAGTGAGTCGGGTTAGGCGTATACATTGTAAGGACTTGTCATGATATCTCTGTAGGCACACCTAAGGAAGTGTGTTAATAGCTTGGCATCAAGAGAATATCATGTCTTGTGGGTAAAGTGTACAAACTCTGCGAGTAAATAAACTATTTGAATAGCCGTGCCTCTACGGTCAAGGCGGACAAAGAATGCTTTGCATATTGGTAGTCTTTTGGTTTTGTTTTGAAAATGAACTTTGGGATTCGGGAGAGGTTAGAACTCTCGGATGTGCCTCTGGCGGCTAGAGCCGATTAAGTAGATGGAACTGTTTTGATCATGACGGATAGAGTCATGAGTTGGTTTACCTTAATCTTTTTAAATGTGGCGGATAGAGCACGTATACTAGTGATTTGTGGCTAGAACCTTCACTAGAGATATAATTATTTCAATAGATACAAATAATTGATAAATCGCTTTACAAAATTTGTTACAAGTAAAGTTTGTTGAAAATGTGGCTTTATGCAAAAGAACCATATTAAGCCTTCTTTGATATAGCCTTCATCATGCATTTTACCAAGACTTGCGGAGTACTTTATGTACTCATGCTACACTCAAATCATCTCTCGAAAGGTTGAAGCTATCGAAGGAGATCACACGGACTAGGGCCGCGCTCCCGCTCGATTACTGTGGGCATATGGTTGGAGTCATTACTTGGAGTTTTAAGTCTTCGCTGCGATTATTCAAGTTGTTCGACTGTTAAAGGCGGTTTTGGTAAATCTTGACCATAAGGTTATTGTTCTTATTTGATGTTATTTATTACTTCAATATTTAATCCTAATATGGTCATTGATTTACCTTTATTTCAACTATGTGTACTAGCTCTTGATGCAGGACTAGTCTGAAAATGCCAGAGAGGTTCAGGATGGTAAATCTGGGGTCTCACGAGAGGTGATATCGAGCCATATCATTGTGGGGCGTGTCCCTAGTTAGAATAGTCGTTTCTTAGGAAGCTTCAAAACTTATGTTACAAAATAAAAATAAAAATAATGTGCTAATCTTGCCTTTTCTCTCCTATCTATTCTCATCTTTATCATTGAAGTTGTTTCTTATCTACTCCATCTTCATCGTATCTCTTGTTCTTTCACCTTTTAGAATGTAAATTGGATCTCCTTTGTCCTATAACTTCTATATTAGGTATATCGAGTTCCTTCTCCGCGTCAAGACTGTTGTCTCAAAATGAGGAAGCGATTGACAAAGTTGCTAGTGAAGTTGTTACGTCTTCATGGTGAGGATCAACCTTTGTTCGATGAAGACCAAAGAAGCAAGTTTGATCTCGGACTAACCTAAAGGATAAGTTGGTCAAGGTTCATTACGGATTTGAGCCGCCTTATCCGGTTAGAGTGAGTAGTTTAATCGAGTAGACAAGTTGCTTTGTGTTGTTTTCAAAACCGTCTTTCGTTTTTGTGATGCCTTTTAATGCGGGCAATTGGTTTTGGGTGTTGATAGAACCTCCTGTTTCTCTCGTCTATGTTTTTCCCTCGTCTTGAAGCACATTCTGTCGGCGAGATGGTGAAGAATCGCGATGCTAACCTCAACAAAGCTAAGGCATCAAATCCCAATGCTATGGTCAACATCAATGCCAATACTAGTGAAGTTCGAATGTCAATGTCGATTACTCTTCTTGAGCTCAACCAGACAATCCTCCAATGTGTCATGACATTTCTTGAGTATGAATCGGTTTCTTGTGACTCGGACTCGGCTCATACAAGTGATGATACAACAAGTGAACAATCAAGCTTCTACAACTCCTCGGCGGTGTTCTATTGATGAGTTCTGAGAGACCAAGCCTCGAAGTATTATGTGGTGATGATGGCAATAGCAATACCCTCCATAAACCATCACTCGTGGAAATATGTCATCTGCTACAAATGTGGTGAAAAGGACATTTTCATACGGTTGTCCTCAAAAGGGTAAAAGCAAAACAAGATAACCATTGTTATAAGCTGTGGCGAGCCGGACACCGATTAAACAAGTGCCCCGAAAGAAGGAGATCGATTACAAAGTTTGCAACCTTTGTGGCAAGGAAGGACATTTTGTGAAACAATGTTCCTTGGAGAAACAAAATTTCTTGGCACCTGGCGGTTCGGCATCGAAGTTAGAGTGGAAGTACCTCATAAGTTGCACGGTAGCAAATATTTCTCAATCACGTGAAAGGCAAAACACTCTCCTTGGAAGACAAGCTGTTATCATCAGTTCGAAAAAGGAAGGTAGTATGTCAAGAACAATATGTTGCCCGATAGCTCTAGACTTTGTGTGAACTAGTCTCAACTCAGCAGGCCATGAAAAGCAACCTTGATCAAGACCCGAGAAGAGCGGTACAACCCGGTGATGCGAGGGATTTCACAACAAGATTGGTTAATCTCAGCGTAACAAGATTTCAAAGGCAAACATTCAATGTTTCAATTTGTCATGTTAAGGGACATTATGCTGTCGTTGCGAAAAGGCAGAGAACATCTACTTCAACCGTCAACATTCGGATGTTGTTTTTATCAAGACCATAACTCCAAAGCGGTGGTAGCGTAATTGAAAATTTCTGTCACAAATATGGCGATATAAATTATTAGGTCTACCTATGCCCCATGAAAAATGAAGAAGAGACACGGGGAATGTGATGTTATCGAGAGAAAGTCATTGCCAATAGATAGTACATCGGTAGTACTATACCCTTTTAAAGAATAAATAAAAGAGTTTACTGTAAGGTTACATTACAGTAAGATCACGTTAGTCGATATTGCTATCTGTAAAAGTTTGAAAGGAGTATAATTATGGAAGTAATTTACGGATGTTAGTCTTTAAAGTATATATGAGTTGGGCACCGGTCATGAGTTAAATAAAGGATGGTTGTAGAGCCATAATTCTCGTTTGTACCATGAGGATATATTTTGAATTCAAAGTATCAAATTAAAAGAATCAGTTAATCAATATGAAAACAATAGCCTCCAAATGTGTGTGGTGAACTATGTTCATGTTTTTATTGAGAACAAAAGTCTCAAGGTACTAGAAGCTAGAATTGAATCAAGTGAGTTGAACCCCCAAAAAAAATCTTGAGTACCGTCTATCCAATCAAGACTTTCAAGATTTGATCGATTAATAGGGCATTGAGCAATGTTATCAAGTTTTGAAAAATCTGTATGACTTTGGCTCAGTGAGAAGAACCTTGGATGTGTGAAAAAGGATCTAAAAGCGGAGTTCTTTGTTCTTTCTTTCTTCTTGTCGTCCAGAATCTCGGGGCGAGATTCTCTCTAAGGGGTAGGTTTGTAACATCCCCAATTTGGGTTCTGCTAAAAGCTAATTTCAAATTATTTAATTTCTGTGAAGCCCAGTGTGTAGGAGACGAAGAACTTGCGTAGCTGGTCGATGTTCCATGAGCTTCATGAGCACTGCAGTATCCACCCTTGCTTGGCGGACAGCCCGGGCATCTCTTGAGATGGCCGTGAAAGGCCTTCCCGCTTTGGGGAGAGCTTGTTGGCCTTGGCGCATCTGGTTAAATCGTAAGGCGAGTCCCAGACTTGCGGGGCTCGGGGCGGATTGTCTTGGCAGCGTGCTGCGAAGAACTTGTTGGTAGATGGCGGATCGGGCGGCGCCCTTTTCGGCGTGCCTCTTCCGGTGAGTCGAGGTCGGCGGCCTTCGCGTCCTTAGTGGATGCTATCGGCCGGTTGAACCCTTAGGGACGAAACCGCGATTTGTGGGTAGAACGGCCTCGGCCTTGTAGGCAGTGGAAGGGCATCTTGCCGTGCTTGGTGGCCGTGGTGAAACCTGAGACCAAGGGCGGAAGAGCTCGTCCACCGCGAGCCACCGTCTTGGGGTGAGGTCCTTGAAGACCCTCTTCTTGACCCTTGAAGGATTTGCTGTTTGCTCGCTCGGTTGCTCCGTTACTCTGCGGATGAGCTCTGGTGAAGCGAGACCTTGGTTCGATGTCTTCGTAGTAGGCACAGAGCGGCTCATTTGATGAGCCCGAGTGCCGTTGTTAGTGATGAGGTATTTGGGGACCCAAAAGCGCATCACCACATTGCTACGGAAAAATCTCTTGGTTGCTTGAGCGAAATGGTTGTCTGGGCTCGGCCTCGATCCACTTAGAAAAGTGTCGATGGCGGCGAGCAAGTACTTGCAACCCTTTCGACCCGCGGAAAGGCAGGGATGTTAGCCCCGGTCGAGAATGGCCATGAGGCGGGATGGTCTCAACCGTACACTAGGTGGTGGACCTTGCGGGCATGGCGGCATGCGGCGAGGTTGCCCGCGAGGGCGGCGTCGTCTAATCTTTGTTGGCCAATAGTATCCCGCGAAATGCTTTGCTCACGGCGTCGAGAAGGGCAGTGAGCACCGCACATTCCTCATGGATATCTCACGAGAAGAAATGGCCCTCTTCGAGATATACACTTGGAGGACTCAAGTGCTCCTTTGTGGTCTGAGCGCCCTCCACTAGCTTATAAGCGGAGGCGCCTTTTAAAGCTGAGGCAGCTCGGCTTCCTCCTCGAGCAATGTCCGTGGGCAAGATCTTTGGGCGAATGGCATCATCCGGTTTGCCGTGCTCGAGAAGAAGCGTTACCGCATGCTTCTTGTGCCTCCTCTCTGAGAGGAATGGAGGCTTGTCGCGAGATGCTCGACGATGCATACAGGGCGGGCGGGCATCTAGGGTGTTGCCTCCTCTACGAGAAGAATGGAGGGCTTATCGCGAGATGCTCATGGCGCCCGGCGGGCATCTGCGAGAAACTTGGAAAGATGGTCGGCGAAATTTTCCTTCTGGGGGATGTAGAGTACTTCAAAATTTCTAAAATCACAGCTCCATCTTCCTCCACCTCAACCAAGTAAAAGCGCTATTGGTGGTCGGAACCTTGATACTCCTTGTTGACTTAGTTGACGACTAGTACGCAAATTGCCTTTCACGATCGATCGGCTGGACCGGCGATTTACGCTCGTAACCCAGCCATGAGCCTTCATACTCACGTAGCGTTGTTAGTCACGGCGAAGTGTAGTTGGATAATGTATTGGAGCGATTCCTTGAGGGGACATGTAACACCCAATTTTTGCTACATTTGCATTTAAATGGTATTTTGAATTTTGGGAATTTCTGGAATTTATTTGGATTTATTTGGATTTATTTGAAATTATTTGAATTTATTTTGAATTAAGCCATTTAACAAATTAATTAAATAATGGAAAAGTTAAAATAAATTTTTGCTGAAAATATTTTATTTGAGTCACAAATGTCTTAAAATATTTTGAGAATTTTTCGAATTTTACGATATTTTTAATGCCCCAAATAAATTATTTGAATTTGGGAATTATTTTAAATCGAAAAAGGATTAAAAATCGATGAACGATGTTGGGCGAACAACATGCGGCCCGTTCAGAGAAAACCCTAACAGCGCCGGCCGTTCGATCTTCATCAAGCGGCTCTCGTCGCGCCACGTCATGGCCAATGAATCCTCGTCGGATTCCGCCGCGCCCGCCGTGTGGGCCTCGGTCTCGCGCTTTTCCGCGAGCGTCGAGGCCCTATTTAAGCGCCGCCGCCCGTCTTGTGAACCTCACCTCACGCCGCACCATGCAGTACCTCGCGCCTTGCGCCGGAAGCGCCACCGCCTCGCCGCCGCGACCTCGCCAGAAGTCCAAAGCCATCCGCCGCACTTCCTCGCGTCGGTTAAATGCGCCGCCGGTGACCTTCGCCGTCGCCGTTGGTCCCTTGGAGTCCCTCTCGTCAAGCAGCGTCGGGGCGCTATCTCTTCGTCGGAGGAACGCAGGGCGCCCGTCGCCACGTCGTCGTCTCCACCTCCGGTCGGCCAGCGCCGCGCGACGCGCCGAACCTCGCGAGCTTCCACGGCCGTCCGATCTCAATCGGCGACCGGTTCCGCCGTCGCCCTTGCGCGATAAATCTCATCTTCAAACCTCATCCGTTAGATCTAGATCCTCTGCTCGAATCGCACCGCACCATGCCTTTATTCGCGTGTCAGCGGCGCGTGGGACCCACTCGTCGGCCGCCTTGTCTTGGCGTGGTCGTGACCGCCGGGACCCACATGTCGGCCGCCTTGTGCACTATTCACCGAGCGGCGGCGGCCGCGGGCCCACTCGTCGGCCGCGCCTTTGTGCGTGTGGCGTCACCGTGACGTCATCTTGGCGTCCGCAGTGGGACCCACTTGTCGGAAGAAATAGCCGTCGGTGGCGTCGGCAAATCCCGTGTCACTCTCTGGTGGCGACCGTGTCACAGATGGCATAATAATTGATTCTCGAAAAAATATTTATTTAATTCGGTATATTGATTTTAAATATATTTTGAAACTTCAAATGCTTATAACTTTTGCGTTTTAACTCCGATTTGAGTGATTCCAATTTCTATAAATTTGTAAAATTGTGATCTTTCTGTTTATGAATTTTAATTGAATTTTTGAGCACTGTTTGCCTACTGTTTATTTATTTTATTGTTTGTGTTTCGTTCTTGCGTAAGCGTTGAAGTGCGAAGGTTTCGAGGAGAGGTTACGACCGAGAGCAAGCTCGGGGCGGAATCGAGTACTTTTGAAGGCAAGTTGTGTTTGACCATGTTGAACCTATTAGAAAATTATTTTGATTTAACTTATTGCATGCTAATTTAGTAAAGTTGATTTGAATGAGTTTTGGGAATTAGTTAAATGCCTAGTTCTTTGTATGTCACCTTGTAGTATATGATTGTATGCCATGAATCATTTGTCACCCTAGGTTATGGACTAATAGTTGGACATTAATAATTTGCCAACATGGGTTGAGTAGGCCAAGTAGTATGCTTATACCTTGCGTGGACATGTTATGATTTTGGGATACCAAAGTTAATATTGACTTAATGAGATATGGAACATGATTTGTGAATAAGACCGTGTTATTGAGTTGATGATGTACGTGGTGCAATGGTAAAAGCAAAGGGGTGGGAAAATGATTTAGGCTGGGGCAAATGGCAAGATTGTTTACGGTGGGCCAAGAGTATGGCTAGGCGGTCAATTTGGTTTTATTGGTTTTGATATGGAATCACACTTGGTTAGTCTTGCCTCGGTCAACTAAGGACTTAACCTTGCGAGCATTTGAGTGAGTCTCTCATACAACCACAAGCTCCGTAATGGGGCGGGCTTAGTTGAGTAATGCTGGAAATCTATTCTTGATCTTGTCGTGGTGGTGTGAGGCAGGAGGCGGAATGAGAACTCACATGGCGCAGAGAGGGGCCACAGGTGTGGTAACAGTCCCTCGGTGTTGAAACCTTAGCGAGCGTCTTGAGTTTAGATGGAACTTTGGAAAGAGCCGTTCACGGTTATTTGCCTTGGTGGTGTTTGGTGTATCTTGTGGGTAAAGTGTATAACCTCTGCGAGTGTACAACCTATTGAATAGCCGTGCTCACGGTATTGAGCATCGCTTCGGTGATTCTGATCAAGGTTAGATTTTCATAAAAAAATGACTTGTTGATGGAAAATGCTTGGGTTGGTGATGATGAACATGACTTAGGATGGAAAAGTGATTTCTGATTGAAATGTTTGTGAAAGCTACTATTCCTACTCTTGTTTCTTGCTTTGTAATCTATTCTTGTTTATCTTGAATCTTTGTCGCTCATGAACCATAGCCTATCCTTTGTACTAAGCCATGCATGTAGAATATTAGATTTGCATTACATGCATGACTTCTTTGAGTGCTCAAAGTACTCACCCACAACAACACAACCGGTTGAAGAAAAAGCAACCCACTTTCGGGAGGAGGAGTATCGGGAGGCCAAGCGAACTAGGGAAGCGAGCCAGTCGATTACTGTGGCAAATTGGTTGGCGCCACGAGTTTATTTTATTTCATTGCATTTGAATATTTTAATAAGTCTTAAGCCTGCAATCGTATCTTTAATAACTTGACCATAAGGTCAATCAACTAGTTTAGTATTTAATTAAAGTACTTATTATTTAGTTGGATATATGCGTGATATGTACCGATGTTGCAGCTGTGTGCACTAAGCGTGATCTGGACTAGTCTTTGAAACACGGAGGTCGGATTGCAAATTCGGGTCCCGAGGTGGTATCGAGCCATCTTGTGTATGGGCCAGCCCTTAGTTAGAATGGTGCGTAGTGAGGATAAAATTATTTTCTAAGAGTTAAAATGTGCCAAGATGATAATGCAATCTCGACTTACCCTTCTCTCTTCTCACCCCTTGCTGAATTTATCACGTCTTTGCGTTGTTTTAAAATATGTGAGTTTCACGTGAGTGTCCTTTGGCAGATGAGGATGATCCACTCTTTTGGTGGCGCCTTTGGAGAAGTGCGTGCAGGAGCTTTGGCGTATGATCTGCATTGCTTGGAGGATATAATGAGCCGATCTCTGGGGACTCTTGTGGATCGGCGGGGCTGGATATTGCACAGGATGTCACTATCACGGTTCACGCTTTTCGGGATAGAAGGCGAAGCGTCGTCGTATCCGTATCCTGCCGAGAGGTCATCATTTGTGGCGGGATCCGAGAGACATCGCGTCTGGCGATGACGGTGCTCGTACCTACCTAGAGTTGGATGGCACGGTGTTCCGTCACCACCCGCGAAGACACTCGCTACTGGCAAGAGGCCATCGAGGAGGAGGATGCCACGATCACCCACGGCGGATATGTCATCGCTCGAGAGGATGTTATCGGCGAGGCGGTTCGAGGCTGCGAGAGGTCTCGTGATGAATTCACTGCTTAGGGCTCATCATTGCGGACTTGTAGTACTTGCCCTCTATCGAAGGATTGGGAGGCTGGAACAGCGCTATGCGGACGAGCGGGCGATCTTTGGAGCTACGACCAGTCCGGAGCCGCAGCTGGCCGGACGAGCAGGCGGAGCGATGGAAGTGAAGCGAGCACGTGGAGGTCAGCGGAGCGGAGGAGGTTGGCCGGGCGAGCCCGGCCAGTGCGGATCGTTAGGATAGGTTTGTACCTTTTGGCACACCGCCCGGTGTATCCACGGGAAGTTCGGTGGGGGTTGGCTCGAGTGGCGTTAGGATTAGCGGTTGAGACTCTGAGTTGAGTCGCGTCTTGGAATAAAGTCACCCTTAGGCGTTTGACTCCAGTGTTAGTTCGATTTGCTTCTTTCATGCTTGTGAGTGATTGGTATGTGTTGCAAGGCCCTTAGGCATTGTGAGCAACCATACCGATTATTAATAAAGTAATAAAGTTGGATTTTGTGTTACACCTTTGACCCGCATAAGTATTCTATTACTTGTCTATTCTTACTTCCTCTCATCTCTAAACCATGGAGCAATCGGCGGATGGTGAACACTCGAGAAACCAAGGAGAAATGGAAATGGTTCACGCTCATTTGGAAACAACGATGGTGAAGGACAAGGACCTCAACAGCACCTTGATTGATATCGAGAACCTTGGAGCTTTTATTCTTTGCCTGAGACCAGATTAATGCATGCCATGATCAGGCGAATCTGACGGCGATTCTTGCCCAAGCGCCGCCGCCCAAGTTAACGAGCCAACCCGTCACGAGAGCCACACTCGAAATTTCGAATTCATGAGGACACGACGCCTACATTTTGAAATGCCAATCCATTGGAAGCGGATGATTGGTGAGGGCGATAGAAAGTTGCACATTACTCGGTGTGAAGGAAATGAGAGGTACTCTATGCCTCTCATCGACGGAAGAGCTGCCATGGCTGAATGGTGGGAAAATTCTTCGCTACTCATGAGCACCCGGAGGACATCGGTGGGAGGAGTTCACGGTCGCTTTAAGGCGATATCATGTGCCGAAGGCATAATGGAGCTGAAAAAGGAAGAGTTTAGGACGCGAAGCGGGGCAATCAACGATGTCGAATATCTGAACAAGTTCACGCGAGCTATGCGCTCGCTTTTGAGGGCGTAACAGCGGACAAAACGAGCGATCCGTTTCATGAAAGGACTGAATTGAGGATTGCGAGTGGGACTCATAACCCACCTTCCGGATTTTCAAGAGCTAGTGAACAAAGCGATATTGGAGGACAAGCGCAAGGCGGAGGACAACCGAAGCCTTGAGGATGGCCTGGCGAGGAACACGTCGAGGCGCGGCGTTTGAGGTTCGCCAAACGAGTTCTTGATTTCAACCAAGGAATGTGATGTCAGCGCCGCCACGATACCGAACTGGCGGACAAAATTTTGAACACCGCACAAGTTGGGAACCTGACCCACGAGGAAGCGGCGATGGTAGTCAAGCGTTGTTTCATTTACCTTGAGCAGGGCACTTTGCCAATTATTGTCCCAGAAGGGAGGAGGAGTGACACCGGTTCGCTTCAATCTCGGGACTACTCCAACAAAGACACCAGCGCCCGGGACCAAGCCGTGGAGCTCACAATCTGGGCGCCACCTGTGTGGTAAGCGAGTCAATCATGTCACCGCCGATCACGGTCTGAGAATACATCGGACGTCGTCTTGGGTAAGTTACTTGTCAACTCGATTACACCAGATTTTATTTGATTACGGAGCTTCACATTCGTTTATATCGAATTTTTCTTTGTGAACAATGGGTTGAAAATGGTGAACCTTAGGCATGTATTGCTAGTACAATCCCGGGATCGAACTCGATCGATGTAGGATGTTCGGGGTAAAGTTGCTTATAGATGGAGCGAGTTCTAGCAAACTTAGTGGTGTTAGATACGGACCTAGATGTTATTTTGGGAATGGTGGTTATCTAAACACAAGGTTGTGATAGGCGTGGACGAAGAGTCATATCGATCGAGAGTCCTTGTGGGAGAAAATAGAGTTTGAACCCTGCTTGTTCGGGAGGAGCGATTGATGGTCAGCGGCGTGAAAATTGTCGGCATAGAAGATGTACCGGTTGTCGAGAGAATACGGATGTATTTCGGAGGATTTACAGGATGCCACGAGACGAGGGACATAGAGTTTGTAATTGAGTTAATCAGGGAACGACCCGATAGCTAGAGACCTTATCGGATGTCAGGAGTGAGCTAGTGGAAATGAAGAAGCGATTGAGGAGTTGATGGATAAGGGATTTATCGGACCAAGTTCGTCACCATGGGGAACCGGTTACTGTTTGTCAAGAAGAAGGGCGGGAGTTATCGGATGTGTGTGGATTATCGGCGTTAAATGAAGTCACTATAAAGAATAAGTATCCGCTACCGGGATCGATGACCTATTTGATCGAGTTGAGAGGGCGGAGTTTTCTCCAAAATTGATCTCGATCGGGGATATCACCGGTGAAGATTAGATCGGAGGATGTCGAAGACGCATTTTCGTCAAGATATGGACACTCTGAGTTCTGATTATGTCTTTTGGTTTGACAAATGCACTGCGTATTTCATGAACATGATGAACAAGGTTTTCATGGAATATCTGGACAAGTTCGTTGTTGTGTTCATAGATGACATTCTAGTTTACTCCAAGGCGAAAAGAGCATCAGAACATTTGAAGCTAGTCTGGAGAAGTTAAAGAAACGACAACTTTTGCTAAGTTTAGTAAGTGTGATTTTGGAAGAACAAGGTGGAATTCCTTGGACATGTAATGTACTTGAAGAAGAATCATGATTGATCCAAGTAAGGTAGAAGCGATGTTGCATTAGGAGCCACCAAAGCGGTGACCCAAATCCGTAGTTTCCTTGGAATGGCGGTTATTACCGCCGATTTATTGAAGGATTCTCAGCGATTGCGAGGCCTCTTCGCAATTGTTGAAAAAGGAAAAAGAAGTTTGCATGGGCGCGGAATCTGGCGTAGTTTCGGGAGTTGAAGAAATGCGACAACGACACCGATGTTAGTTCTCTGGGATTTAAGCGAGCTTTGATATATATTGTGATGCATCGCGCCAAGGACTCGGTTGCGTATTAATGCAAAAGCGTAAGGTCGTTGCATATGCATCTAGGCGATTGAGGCCGCATGAGGAGAACTATCAAGCGCATGATTTGGAATTAGCGGTAGTGGTACCGCCTTGAAGTTATGGCGACACTATTTAATTGGGAGCAGATGTGAGGTGTACACGACCATAAGAGTCTTAAATATATATTTACGGTCGGACTGAACATGAGGCGAGAGGAGATGGTTGGAGTTAATTAAGGATTACAATCTGAGATTCATTATCACCGGAAAAGCCAATGTAGTGGCGGATGCTTTAAGTCGAAAAGAGCCACGATGAACATGTTGATGGGAGAAAACGGTGAGTTATGCAAGGAATTTGAAGTTGAAGTGGAAGTTGTGCCTAAGGGATTCTTAGCGCTCTAGAGGTGAAGCCTACTGGAAGATCAGATTAAGTGAAGAACGGAAGGGCGATGTCAAGATTGAGAGAATTAAGTCCAAAATGGAGGAAGGCAAAGCGAAGGATTTCAAAATTTGGATGAGCAAGGTACATTGTGGATCAAGAATCGCATTTGTGTACCGCCTGAGGAAGGAGGCTAAGCGGTGATTTTGGAGGAGGCCCATGATTCCAAGTACTCAATTCATCAGGAAGCGCTAAGATGTACCAAGACTGAAGGAAAGATTTTGGTGGCCAAGCATGAAGCGTGAAGTTGCGAGCATGTTGCGTTGTCGACATATGTCAAGAGTCAAAGCAATGCATCGAGGCCAGCGAGGTTACTCTGACCACTCAAGATACCAGTGGAAATGGGAAGAAATCGGAATGGATTTCATTACGGTTTACCAAGGACCCGAACGGTATGATTCTATATGGGTTATAGTGGACCGTTTGACAAGGTTGCTCACTTCATACCGATAAAGACTACATACTCGGGGGACGCTTAGCAGTTATATATGTCAAAATTGTATGTCTACGGAGTTCGAAAGAATTATGTCAGACGGAAGTACCCGTTTACCTCAAGATTTTGGGATAAAATGCATGAGGCTTTAGGGACTCGTTTGAACTTGATCTTGCATCACCCACAGACGGATGGGCAAGCGGAAAGAGTTAATCGAATCTTGGAGGACATGTTGAGGGCATGTGCATTGGCTTACACAACATCGTGGGACAAGTGCTTGCTTGCGTCTGCAGGATTCGGCTACAACAAGATTACGAGCAAGTTTGCGGATGTCGCCATTGAAGCACTATATGGCAGACCTGTCGAAACGCCGTTGAATTAGAATGAGGCAGGAGAAGCGTCATATGTTTGGGCGGATATTCTTGAAGCGAAGCGAGATAGCCATGATCGAGGAAAGGTTGAAAATTGCACAATCAAGGCGAAGAGTTCTGGCGATAATCATGCGAGGATCGAGCTTTGAGCTGAAGATTTTGTGTATCTCGAGTTACCCCTCAAAAGGAGTTAAGAGGTTCCACACCAAGGGAAGTTAGCACCAAGATATGTTGGTCCATTCAAGATCCTAAGTCGTGAGGTGAAGTGGCGTGTCATTTGGAGTTCTATGATCCTTAGCAGTGTGCATGATGTGTTCCATGTGTCACAACTAAAAAGTGCCTCAGAGTGCGGAAGAAGCGGAATCTTGGTTAGAAGCGGTCGATTGCGAGGAGGATTTGACTTATAGAGAGTGCGGTGAAGATCTTGGACACAATGGATCGGGAGGCGAAATAAATCAACCAACCTGCGAGTTGATTGGAGTAACCATTAGAGTGAAGCAACACAGGGGGCGTGAAGAAGACTGAAGAAGAATTCCCCAACCTATTCATTAGTCGACCAGAATCTAAAATTGAGATTCCGTTAAGAGGGAGGTTTGTAACACCCCAATTTTTGCTTTATTGCATTTAAATGGTATTTTGAATTTTTGGGAATTTACGGAATTTATTTGGATTTATTTGGATTTATTTGAATTTATTTTGAATTAAGCCATTTAACAAATTAATTAAATAATGGAAAAGTTAAAATAAATTTTGCTGAAAATATTTTATTTGAGTCACAAATGTCTTAAAATATTTTTGAGAATTTTTCGAATTTTTACGATATTTTTAATGCCCCGAATAAATTATTTGAATTTAGGAATTATTTTAAATCGAAAAAGGATTAAAATCGATGAGCAGTGTTGGGCGAACACTATGCGGCCCGTTCAGGAAAACCCTAACGCTTGGCCGTTCGATCTTCATCAAGCGGCTCTCGTCGCGCCCGCGCCATGGCCGAATCCTCGTCGGATTCATGCCGCCGCCGCGTGTGGGCCTCGGTCTCCGCGCTTTTCACGGGCGTCGAGGCCCTATTTAAGCGCCGCCGCCCGTCTTTTGAACCTCACCTCACGCCGCACCAGGCCGTACCTCGCCTTGCCCTTGGAAGCATACCCCTCGCCGCCGCGACCTCGCCGAAGTCCAAGCCATCCGCGCACTTCCTCGCGTCGGTTAAATCGCCATGCCGTGACCTTCCGCCGTCGCCGTTGGTCCTTGAGTCCCTCTCGTCAAGCAGCGTCGGGGCGCTATCTCTTCCGCGTCGGAGGAACGCAGGGGCGCCCGTCGCCCGTCGTCGTCTCGCCTCCGGTCGGCCAGTGCGCCAGCGACACGCCGAACCTCGCGAGCTTCCACGGCCGTCCGATCTCAATCGGCGACCGGATCCGCCGTCGCCCTTGCGATAAATCTCATCTTCAAACCTCATCCGTTAGATCTAGATCCTCTGGCTCGAATCGCCACCGCACCATGCCTTTATTCGCAGTGTCAGCGGCGTGGGACCGCTCGTCGGCCGCCTTGTCGGCGTGGTCGTGACCGCCGGGACCCACATGTCGGCCCGCCTTGCACTATTCACCGAGGCAATGACGGCCACGGGCCCACTCGTCGGCCGCGCGCCTTTGTCGTGTGGCGTCACCGTGACGTCATCTTGGCGTCACGGTGGGACCCACTTGTCGAGAGGAAATAGCCCGTCGAGGCTGGCGTCGGCAAGTCCGTGTCACTCTCTGGTGGCGACCGTGTCACGGATGGCGCTAATAATTGATTCTCGAAAAAGAAAATATTTATTTAATTCGGTATATTGATTTTAAATATATTTTGAAACTTCAAATGCTTATAACTTTTGCGTTTTAACTCCGATTTGAGTGATTCCAATTTCTATAAATTTGTAAAATTGTGATCTTTCTGTTTATGAATTTTAATTGAATTTTTGAGCACTGTTTGCCTACTGTTTATTTATTTTATTGTTTGTGTTTCGTTCTTGCGTAGGCGTTGAAGTGCGAAGGTTTCGAGGAGAGTTCGACCGAGAACAAGCTCGGGGCGGAATCGATACTTTTTGAAGGCAAGTTGTGTTTGACCATGTTGAACCTATTAGAAAATTATTTTGATTTAACTTATTGCATGCTAATTTAGTAAAAGTTGATTTGAATGAGTTTTGGGAATTAGTTAAATGCCTAGTTCTTGTATGTCACCTTGTAGTATATGATTGTATGCCATGAATCATTTGTCACCCTAGGTTATGGACTAATAGTTGGACATTAATAATTTGCCAACATGGGTTGAGTAGGCCAGAAGTAGTATGCTTAGCCACCCGCGTGGACATGTTATGATTTTGGGATACCAAAGTTAATATTGACTTAATGAGATATGGAACATGATTTGTGAATAAGACACGTGTTATTGAGTTGATGATGTACGTGGTGCAATGGTAAAAAGAGTGGGAAAATGATTTAGGCGGGAAAGCAAATGGCAAGATTGTTTACGGTGGGCCAAGAGTGGCAAGCTAGGCGGTCAATTTGGTTTTATTGGTTTTGATATGGAATCACACTTGGTTAGTCTTGCCTCGGTCAACTAAGGACTTAACCTTGCGAGCATTTGAGCTGAGTCTCTCATACAACCACAAGCTCAGTAATGGGGCGGGCTTAGTGATGTAAGCAGGAAATCTATTCTTGATCTTGTCGTGGTGGTGTGAGGCAGGAGCGGAATGAGAACTCACATGGCGCAAGAGGGCCACAGGTGTGGTAACCAGTCCCTCAGTGTTGAAACCTTAGCGAGGCGTCTTGAGTTTAGATGGAACTTTGGAAAGGCTTCGTTCACGGTTATTTGCCTTGGTGGTGTTTGAATGTATCTTGTGGGTAAAGTGTATAACCTCTGCGAGTGTACAACCTATTGAATAGCCGTGCTCACGGTATTGAGCATCGCTCGGTGATTCTGATCAAGGGTTAGATTTTCATAAAAAAATGACTTGTTGATGGAAAATGCTTGGGTTGGTGATGATGAACATGACTTAGGATGGAAAAAGTGATTCTGATTGAAATGTTTGTGAAAGCTACTATTCCTACTCTTTGTTTCTTGCTTTGTAATCTATTCTTGTTTATCTTGAATCTTTGTCTGCTCATGAACCATAGCCTATCCTTTGTACTAAGCCATGCATGTAGAATATTAGATTTGCATTACATGCATGACTTCTTTGAGTGCTCAAAGTACTCACCCACAACAACACAACCGAGTTGAAGAAAAGCAACCCTGCTTTCGGGAGGAGTATCGGGAGGCCAAAGCGAACTAGGGGCGAGCCCGATCGATTACTGTGGCAAATTGGTTGGCGCCACGAGTTTATTTTATTTCATTTGCATTTGAATATTTTAATAAGTCTTACATACTGTAATCGTATCTTGTAACTTGACCATAAGGTCAATCAACTAGTTTGAGTATTTAATTAAAGTACTTATTATTTAGTTGGATATATGCGTGATATGTACCGATGTTGCAAGCTGTGTGCACTAAGCGTGATCTGGACTAGTCTTTGAAACACAGAGAGGTCGGATTGCAAATTCGGGTCAGGCAAGGGACACCAATCTGACGCCTTGACCCGGCGTTAAAGCTTCGGGACCCGTCAATACATGGTCGGCGGTCGTCGTCGGACTCGTGAGACTTCGATGGTGGGGCTGGCGGGGTTCGTCCATTCCGCTCTGAGAATCTGCTAAGATCTGAGACTTGATACGCCCGTGCGAACTGCAAAGAAGTGGATGTCGAACTTCTGCGAGCTCCATAGCCCACTTCACTATCCGCGCGGCCGGTGTCTGATTTCTTAGGATCTCCTAAGTGGAAAATGCTGGTCGGGACAGCGACCTTGTGAGCTTGGAAATAGTGGCACGGCTTTCTCGAACCCTGACGGCGGCCAGTACAAAAAGCCACGGACCTTGGGGTCTTTGCTCCTTTGGTCCGTGCAAGACTTCGCTGACGTAGTAGATTGACCGCTGTGCCCCTTCTCGCTCGACCACTAGTACCGTGCTTACGGCAGAAGTCGCCCGCGAGTCTGATAAAGGCGGCTCGCCCGACCTTGGCGTTGCCAAGATCGGAGGGCTGGACAGGTACCGCTTTAGCTCCTCGAAGGAGCAGTTAGCCTCTTCTGTCCAGACTTAAAACTTATCAGAATTTTCTCTTTTTTGTAACTCTCAATATATAATGGATTTGAACTTGAAACTTTATACATATATAGAATAATCTATGAAGTACATCTACAATTTTTTTTCAGAATTTTTTGTGACTTTTGTTGGTTGGTGTGCACGGTGTGTACGGAAAGTCTATTAATGCACATGATCGTTGCCTTATATATATATATATATATGAGAATGAAAAGAGAAAATTTGGTGATGCTTTTCATGAGTTCTCGGATACCGTCTCAACAAAAAGTCAAGAGGGATGTGTATCCGGAGAACACCAGAGAGACGCTACCGAAATCTACTCTGGAGTTGTACAATAGCTCAGGAACTTGCCCGAACTATATATCCTCGAATTGTCCAAAAAACGTGGACAATTCGAGACTGCTTGCTTACAAATATGCCATTTTCATCGGCATATTTATAAACAAGCACCCTCGAATGGGAGACGTAGGTTATGTGAAGAAAACTCATAAACAAAATTAACATTTTAACATAGCTTTAAAAAATATCTAAAGCAAGCAAAAACAGCTTGAATAGAAATACCTTGGATAGAAGTATAACAAGATAACTAGCATAAACAGAGAATAATTGTACTCAAGGTCCTCCTACCAAGCTGATCTTGAATAGAAACTAAAATCATGTATCTCAACTGAAGGCCCTTGTTTAAATTATAGAAGTTCCATTCGAAATTATCAAACAAATAACAAACTTAGTCACGGCTTAGATTATTTAGTTTTGTTACATTGTTATTCTAATATAAATTTTGATGGATGAATAATTGTAGGCTGGTGCTCTTGTGCAAGTTTATACCAAAGCTGAAGCTACTTTAAAGCCCCCCAAACAAGGTCATGTTAAAATGTACAATCCTTCTATCAAATGTGAAAACTATTCAAGAGGCACTTAATTATCAATATTTCTGTGGATACTAATCTGATGTTTTTGTGAGTTTGGTAAATGGAGAAACTAGTCATGTTGACTCTGCCATGATTTAGGATGAACGTGAACTCAAAAGGCAGAGAAGAAAGCAGTCCAACAGGGAGTCTGCTCGTAGATCTAGGTTGCGTAAGCAGGTAGTTTGTTGGTCTTGAGCTGTACTATGTAGCATTATTGTTTGCATAGCCTCCAATTGATTAAAGGCAATTGTGAATTTTTGCAGGCTGAATGTGAGGAGTTGGCTCAATGTGCTGAATATTTAAAGCAGGAAAATGCTTATCTGTGTGGTTCCGCTTAAAAGCCGATGGTACTGATTAGTTTATCTATGTCGTTCCTCTTAGAAACCGATAGCAATAAATCACTAACTATATCAGTTCCAATAAAAATCGATTATGATGACCGTCATCGAGATGCGGTTCAACAAAACCGATTACGATGACCGTCATCAGATCGGTTCAATAAACCGATTCTAATGACGCGTCATCTGAATTGGTTTCAACAAAAAAACCAATTCTGATGATGCGTCATAAAAATCGGTTCCAACAAATAAACCGATTCGAATGACGCGTCATCTGAATCGGTTCCAATAAAAAATAGATTCTGATGAAACGTCATCTGAATCGGTTCCCATATAAAACCGATTCTAATATAAACTTTTACCAGACACCTGCAACTTTTGAATTTTCAACATTTCATCAAAGGGACAAAAGGTCATAACTTTTTCATACAGTGTTGAAATTATTATAAATTTTGCAGAAACATACTTTAGGATACTGCAAAGCTTTTAGAAAAAAATTTGGGGAAAAGATTTCTCAATCAAGAAATATGTTGAAATTCATTTTGTAGGCATCATTTTTACGTAAAGCGTAGAAAAGTCAAACTTTTTGTCAAATTAATCCCGAATTGATCGAACACTTCCAGAAATAAACTTTTAACTATTTATAGGCTTTCTTGACAATACTTTCATGCAAAGGAATTTTCTTTCACAACATATAGCACTTAGTGCTATTATACATCATCAGATATTGAATTTCCATGAAAGCATCCAAAACCAATTCATCTTGGATTTTTACACTGCAAGCATTGCGAAATATTTAACAAACATTACAATAGTCTATTTATTTATAATTGTTCATTTATTTATAATCCTGCCCTTCTTGATGATCTACTCGCATGTAATTGGTTCCATGTATGTCGTCGTCGACCCTGCTAAGATAGGCCCCATCCGCAAACGGAGGTACTTAATCGAATTGGTCGTATTCTTCTTCATCTACGACATTTTCAATACCAACGATTCGCCGCTTGCCATGAAGGATGACATGCAACCTCGGATTGGCGGGATCACACACGTAGAAGACTTGATTTGCTTGCTTCGTAAGGATAAACAGGTTATGTTTGTAGGTGAGTATTCAGATCCACAAGAGTAAAACCTCTCTTATCGACCTTCACTCCATGTGAAAGTCCCACCCACCTACATGGGAACAACGGAACTTGATATATTCCATAATCGAGCTTCCAAATTTCTTCGATTATCCCGTAGTATGACTTCATTTGCGATGAAGATTCTCCTTTTGAGTGATATTCATCGGACAAAGCATCTATGCTTATACCACTGTTTTGAACAGTACTCCTAGCATCCTGACTTTCAATGTAAAATGTGTATCTATTAATATCGCATCCCTACCATGTATGTACATTAAATCTAGATCCGTCAGCCAACCATTTGATATTCTCACTAATGGAGATCTCCGCCTTTTGTTTGAACCATGTAAGAAATCTGTCGTTGTGTTCTCGCGTGATGGAAACCTTATCCATATGTAATTGTCTTTTCGTAATATCAACTTATGCTACTCGATGTACTCTGCAACTTCCACGCTGTACTGCAAGACTGTCAAATACATTTTGCAATACATATCAAACTGTGGCCTAGTTAGTTTCGACTCAACAGTTTCTTTGCCAGCAAGTCTGTCCTCATGGCGAGATATAGGAACACCGATTGCTTATCTTTTTCCAAGATAGTCCATACAGAACTCAATAACCTTTTCAGTCCTATAACCTTCAACAATACTACCCTCAGGTTTCAACCGATTCCTCATGTAGGACTTTAATATATCCATGTACCTCTCGAACGGATACATGTAACGTAGGAATGCGGGTCCACATATCTTAATCTCTCAAATAAGGTGAACAACAAGGTAGACCATGACGTTGAAAAACAATAGTAGAAAATGCATCCCAAGTTGACATAGAGTCTGCACCACCTCACTTTGTAAGTTGTTACACATCGGGGTTAATAACTTTGCAGGAGATCGCATTGAAGAAATAACACAACTTTGAGATTGTCAACCTAACATCCTCTGGCAGAATATTTTTGACTGCAACTGGGAGCATTTGGGTCATCAAGATATGGCAATCGTAAGACTTCATGCCAAGTAACTTCAAATCATCCATGGACATAAACTTTTTAATGTTTGCAGAGTAGCCCGATGGAACTTTAATACCTTGGAGACACCTGCAGAGGTCTTCTTTCTCCTTCTTAGACAAGGTGTAGCATGCGGCGAGGATGTACGGACCTTTTCCATCCTCCTCTATCACTGCAAGCTTGGGCCTTATTCCCATGTAGGCCATGTCGCGACGAGCATTTGCATCATCCTTAGTCTTCCCAGGTATGTTGGCGGGATGCCAACTAAATTATCGCGGATATTTTTCTCAGCGTGCATGACATCAATACAATAGCGGATATTGGCGGTACCCGAGCGCATAGATTATCCCCGGTGGGCGGGGAGGAACATGTGGGCGTCACGGCGCTAAGCCGGACAAGCCTGCCCTTTCGGAGGCCACAGTTCCGACCAACCCGGCGAAAGGGGGCGGCCGGCGCCATAGGTCGGACGCCCTCAGCGGTACTCGCGGCGGTGGAATCGACCAAACCAGACCTGCGAGGCGTTCGGTTCCCGACCAAACTAACCCGAAGCGGTCGGCCAAAGCACTACAGGAGACCGCCGCCCCGAACCATGGCGGCAGCGACCGAGATTGCGCGACCAGCCAGGTCGAGCAGACCAGCAACCCGGCGAGCCGTCTGGTCTTCATCAAGCGGGCGTCAAATCAGCGAAACCGGCCTCTCGCTAGTCACACCTAGGTAGCCGTATGATGACCCGTCGGCAGCCAAGCCAAGACAGGCGTCCTGCGCCTTCCCAGGCGGCTTCAGAAGGTGACACACCGATGTCGATGCACGACCGGCCTTGCGGGCGGTCGCCATTTCGAAGGATGAGCAAAACCGTCACCTGCGTCTCCACAGAAGCTCCACTCTGAGGCGTCCACCACCGTCGAGAGGACAAGTCCGTGACCGGACAAGAGCAAAGCAGGCCGGATTCCTAGGCGGGAGCTCCATCCATCTTTCCTTTTTCACCTCCTGCTTAAGCCTCCCGAGGCTATATAAGGAGGCATAGCCCTTCGGAGGGCTTGAAGCAGAAGTAGGCGGTCGAACATAGTATTCCCAGTTGCACTCATAGCCACCGGGCAACCACTGCGAACAAGGTGCCTGAGCGAGCCTCGGCCCTTGCTTGTAACAGACGGGATACACGGAAATTAATAACATCCGAGCCACCCCACGAACTAGAAGAAGGGCGTTACGCAGAACGGTATAACTCTTGGACCTCTGTCTTTTGGTCTAACCATTCAAGGGGCGAGGCAGCGTAGCCCTCTAGACCTACAAATTTACTTGCTTGGTTCTCGAAAGCAGCAGATGGTTGGCCTTCGCTAGGTAGGGCGTCGGCGTCATCGGCATCTCCGGATTCCCATTTGTCTCCTTGATGGCTTCCGTCACCAACAACAGCGCTTCGCGCGCAGGAGGCCGGATCGGTTGGTTCCTCGACTTCACCACTCTGTGGCGGAGAACTTCGTCCTTGGTCCACCTTTTGAACCGAGCCCCTTTGGGCGCTGGACCTCGTCACCGGCGGCCTCGACAACCTCAGGACTTGAGGCGGGCGCCATTCGGGAGGCCCGTGCGCCGCCTGAGTGAGCCGCCCCACCGCCTCCGTAGGCTGCATTTAAGTGGCAATGGGCGGCTCTGCGCCCGTACCCTCCTTCCACGAAATCTGAGGCCCCCTCGGCAGTGGCTGCTGCCTCGGCGGGCTATCTTCGGAGGGACCGTATTCCCACAGATGCAGCGTGGTCGGCGTAGCTAATCGATCGGCGCTACTTCCCAAAACGAAGCCCGCCAGCCGAAGCCTCGGCGGCGGGCGAGGCGTCGGCTGCAACCCGACATGGTCTCCTCGGACCCACCATGGCAGCTTCTCGGCGGGAGGCCCGGAGTTCGGCGGCCGGACTTAGCAAAACGAAGGTGCGACCCGTCGAGGCCAAGCCAACTCACGCCACCACAGCCTTCGGCCGGCAGCGCGTCTTAGCGCCACCTTGATCTCTGGCAACAAGCATGGCGGAAGAACCGGTAAATCGCCGTGTTTTCCCCTTCTAGCCAAAACCGCGCGTGGTACAATGTTGCTCATGGCGTCCTAACGAACAAGCACGAGGCTAGGGCCACCGACACCTCCGGGAGCTGATAGAAACCTGTGCCGCCCGTCTTGATCGTGCTGACCCCTGGTACTCATCAATCAAGGTCTCATTAAGACGCCAAGGCCGAACTTCGCCCTGGCGGTGAAACCGCGCCGCGATTGGGCGGCCCAGGCCTCCTACACCGGTCACGGCGGCGTCTCGAACGCGCCCGCGACTACGCGACACCCTCGGCCTTCGCAAAATTAAATGGCTTCAGGGCCCATTCATGGTCGCGAGGCAATGACCGGCGTCGCGACCGCGATCCAAGCCGGAGGCGGGACCTCGGGCATTTTCTCTGGAAATCCGTCGCGCGGATTTCGCCCGTTCGGGCACCCGTGCTATAGCCAAATACCACAGGGCCACACGACCACGGTGTTTGGCTCGAATATCTGCGGCTCGCTTTGTCGAGCGGCGAACTCTAATGATCTTTTTATCATTGATACCTCCCCATTTACTGGCGGACTCGGCCAAACTGGCTCGATACTGCCCCAGGAATTCATTAGGAAGCGGGCGACTTGAAGGCGTAGCCGTCGGAAATTTCGGAGCACCTAAGCGCCACAGGAACTCTGGGACCTCAAAGGCTGCAAGCGGCGGCCAGGAAAGCAACTCGGGACTACATCAAGCGTTTCTCCCAGCGGTTCATGTGAACTCCCGACATCGGCGGCCCGGCGTCGTGGGGCATTCATCTCTGACACAACGTCTTGAGCCTTGATCCTGGTGGGTTGCGTCAAACCCGGGACCACCAAGGAGGCTGCTTTCGACATTGCCACCAACCACGCCTCCGGCGAGGAGGCGTGGGGCCATTTTCAACAAAGGGAAGGCCAAGCGAGAATCCGGCTCCGACGCGCGCCCCCTTGAGCCACTCAGACAAGCGGGCGGAAGGAAGCAGCCCCTTGAGGACCCGGTGATCGATAACAGCGACCGCCCTGCCTAGCGCCGAAGCGAGCAGCCAAATGCCACCGAAAATGATGGAAACCCATGTCGCACCAGGGTACCCGTCAAGCACAAATGTCGGGGCTGCGAAGTCTGGCGCTTCCTCTCGAAACCCCATGCAGCGGGAAGTGAGGCGCGAAAAGCGCGAGAGGTCAGGGAGAGAAAGCGAGCGGAGGTTCCGGAACCCGCGGATGTCTCATGATCTTCGGTGGCCCGAAGGATTCGCCCGACAAGCGGCGTGGCTTCGCCTACGCGAAGTGCATCTCGGTGACCCTGCGGTCTGAAGTACCTCCGTTGGTCAGTCTCCGATCACCTTTGATCGGCAGACCACCCGACCACATCCGCACCGGGGAAGGTACCCGCTCATCGTCGACCCCATTGTGGGGTCAGCGCCTCCTGGAGGTCCTCATGGGCCGGGCGTTGGTCTCAACATCATGTCTGTTGAGGCGTTCGGCGCTAGGGATTCCCGCTCAACCTGCGGCCCGAGTAGGCGCCTTTCCATGGCGTCATCGAGCCGACAAGCCTACCCTCTTGGGCGGATCGACTGCCGTCACCTTCGGGGCAAGAACTTCGCAAAACCTCACCTTCCGAGGATGTGGGGGTTTGCGGGCTCCTACATGCCATCCTAGGGAGGCGTGTTCGCGTAAGTTCATGGCGATGCCAAACTATACTTACACAGGCTGAAGATTAGGGGCGCGGGGCATCATTAGAGTAGCCTCATCCTTCGGCTTGCCTTCAAGCTGTTGTGGAAGCGATTCTTGACTTAGCCTCGGCGGTCATTGCGTCGCCAGAGCTCGACTAACTTCTGAAGGGAGGCCTCGGGTCCGTCCCTACCTCCGAGCAAGTCGGGGCAGGATCCTTGAGTCCGTAGAAGACGAAGAGGTCGCGATCGACCCGAAGACCTAGCCAAGACGTGCGGGTAAGGTCGCCCTCCGCCAAATAGGAAGCGGCTTCGCCCGACTTCCTCGAGGCGAATCGAGATGTCTTCGCATGGAAGACCTCAGGCATGCGGGCATCCCAAGGAGGTCGCCGAGCACACCCTCAATATCCGGCACGGTGCAAATGTAGGTCGGCTCAGCGCTTCGGCCAGCTTCGGCGAGGCGCGTAGGCTCATAAACAGCCCAACTTTTGGAGGTAGGGTTCATAAAAAGTCGTCACCCAGAGTGGCTTGCCAACCTGTCATTGTAAAAAAGAAATCCGGGCAATGGAGGATGTGTGTTGATTACGAGCCTAAACAAGGTATGCCCCAAGGACCATTTTCCTTTGCCTGGATCGACTAAGTCATTGATTCCATAGCGGGTGCGAATCACTCTCCTTCACGGGCGCCTACTCGAGGCTACCACGAGATCGATGAAAAGAATCCGACCAGCTCGCGACTTCTTTCATCACTCCTTCAACTCGTTTGTTACTGCGATGCCCTTGATCTGGCGGGTGCCACATACCCGCGGTGCATGTATACTGTTTGACGACCAAATCGGCCATAGCGTCGGGTATCGTCCAGCGACATCGTCGTCAAGACCGGAAAAGGCGGTGACCTCGTCGCCGACCTCGAAGACTTTGCGAACCTCAAGCGGTTTTAGCATAAAAGCAACCGAAAGTCGTCCGGGGTCCCCGAGAGCTTCTCGGCTTCATGATATCCGGCGCTGACGCCGAAGCTAACGGTTAAGATCTCGGCAATCATGAGAATGGGCGATTAAGTCGAAGAAGCGTCGAAGCTGACAGGGGTGCCTCGCGGCCTTAAGCCGTTCGTGTCTTGCCTCGGCGGCGCGAGATGCACGCTTATAAAATTGCTCGAAAATCGAACACTTAGTTGGGCGCAAGAAGCCGAAGCCCTCGGCCAAACTAAAGGTCTTCTGACATCACCGGTCTGGCGCACGGCGCCATCGCGAACCTTTGCTCCTCTACATTGCCGCCCGACGGGGTCGTGGCCGCGGCACTCGTCGTCGGCAGGCGGAAGAAGGCGCGCCCTCAAGGTGCGAAGACGGTCTACTTCATCGATGAAGTACTCTCGAGTCAAAGGCCGCTATCGCAAGTGCAAAAGTTACTCTACCACGGTGCTAATCGCGAAGAACGATCCACTACTTCGGCGGCACCCGTCTCTGTCGTGACTTCTTCACCCTTGGCGAGATCGTCCGCAATCGCGGACGTCTCGGGAAGGATAACTTAAGTGGGCACCAGGCTCCAGCGGCCCGACATTTCGTTCGTCCCGGGGCTGGCGATTAAATCGCAAGCCCTTGGCGACTTCGTCGTGAATGGACCGAAAGCCGAGCACCCGGCTCGAAGACCCGAATGTTGGGCGATGTGCCGATGGATCCTACGAAGAAGCGAATGGTATTTAGGAATCGTTATCATTTCCCCGCTCGACAACAAGCTCCAATCGCCGTCCGGCTACTCTTCACACCTCACGAACAGCGTCGCCAAGTCTCGAAGCCCTCATCAACGGTCTCCGGATCGCCGCGCCCGACCTCGTCTGGTGACTTCGTCTCTGGCGATTCAAAGTGGCGGTCGTCGTCGGTCATGAAGGCCTCGGGCCGAGACCCCGCGTAGCGTCTTTGTAGGGAAGTCTTAAGCTTGAAGAAAAGTTCAAGGGTTCGAGCTCCTACGACTCTGAAAGCCCAACAATGGCGAGGCCGACTACCTTGACAACCTCGCTTAACCGCAAGGACCAGTTCGGCCAGGATCTTCGCCCGACCTTCTTATGCCGTCGTCAAATTTGGACCCGATTAATGAGCAGTATTGGGACCGCCAGCTCGGCGAACCAGCCGCCAATCAGCAGGATCTGGCGCCACGGACTCGAGTCGGGGATGTCCTCCACGGCGAGAATCGGTGGAGGAGGCCCTCGTCGATCGCAGCGAGCAGGACCCTCCGTGGGCAGAAAAGGAGGCCGGCGCCTCGCTCGGCGACGAAATCTTCGTCTGGTGGCGAACCTTTACAAGAGAAGTCCCTTAGGGGTCCTCGGAAGTGCATCCCCGAAGGCCAAGGCAAGGAGTTCTTGCTTTCGACATCCTGGCGGAGTGTGCGGTCATCCTGTGGCGCCACGGTCCCTCGTGGGTAAGGCCTTCGTCGGGGTTTCTATTGGCCGAGCCGTAGCGATGCGTCGAAACAAATTGTTACTTTGCGAAGGGTGCCAATTCTTTGCGGCAAACTCACCTTCGGCCAAGCCCTCCAGGCGATCCCATCCGTGGCCATTCGCGGTCTGGGGGCTCGATCTGCTTTCGGACCTTTCAAAAAGCGCGGGGCTTCACGCACCTATTACGTCGCGGTGGACAAGTTCACTAAGTGGATAGGCGAAGCGATCGCCACTATCCTTCCGCGGCATGGCTTCTTCCGGCATCATCTACCGATTTGGGGTCCGAACTCCATCATCACCCAGGCAATGATGCAGCGATTTCGGGGAAGAATTTCTCGAATGCTGCGGCGACTTCAACATCCGTGTCATTGGGCGTCCCATGCCCAGCCCAACGCAGAAACCAGCGGCCGAGAGCGAGCGGCATGATCCTCTGGGGCTCAAGCGCGAATCTTCAACCGATTGAAGAAATCGGCGGGGCGGTGGCGCTGAGAGTTGCCCTCAGTCCTTTGGAGCTTCGAACCACTCAGAGCCGATGGGCCGAGGATTCCGCGCCGTTCTTCACGGTGTTGGCTTGAAGGCATCTGCCGACCGACACAGAATCTGGCGCTCAAGGCTGCAAATCTTCGACCAAGCTGGGGCTCGACTTCATAACAAGACCGTCGACCCAGCTCGGCAAAGACGCGCAGCGTTGCCGCAATCCTCTCGATCGACCAGAAATATCGAACAGCGTTGCGGCACTATGGTCGCGGATCCGTGGCCGAGCCTTCAAGCGTAAGCGACTTGGTCTGCGCCAAGTTCGATCAACGTTGGCGAGCATAAACTTTCGCCCGTGTAGAAAGGGCCCTTCACCGTCGTGGAGTGTAATGGGCGGCACCTACTGAGCTTCGAGAACAGGTAAGCGTTGTTTCAAGCGCTTGGAACATAGAAAAACTTCGAGTTTTTTTCCTAAGCTAATTCTCATCCGCGCGTTCCTATTAGCTTTGCGAACCGTGGCCGAATGCGCGAACTACTAGAATCGTGATCTCGCGACATATCTGCCCAAACAAATAAAGGTTTCCTCTTGAAGGGACCGCTTCAACTCGGCTGACTCGGCTCGTCTTGTAAAAACTCAGTAGTTTTCTGACTCGACCGTGAAGTAGTGGTCACGCGAGCAAGCAGACTACGCATAGGCGACCTACGAATAATCGATAAAAATGTTTTTCACAGCTAAGTCTTCGCGGCAGCGGTGCTTCAACACGAAGACCTATGACCGGTAAAGCAATCAACAACAAGCGAGCTACGCCAAAGAAAATCACGGGGCAAAATATTATACATTCCCAAAAGATGCATGATGTCGAAAAAGCGCGAAACATAAGCGTTCAAAATGGCTTGTTCCTAAGCGAGAAAAATTAAAAAAAGCGTAGCAAGCAGCGGGTTGGAAAGCGGGAAAAGCGGGCGGCCCCACAGGAGATGCCTACGCTGCATAGCGAGCTTCGAAGCGGCGCGCCGGCCCCCTAAGGATCTGGTCGAAAACGGCGTCGTCCTCATCGCCCGGAGCTCCGCTTCCGCCTGCGTCCTCGTCGTCCGAGTCCTCCAGGTGCAGCCGTTCCGCCACCATTCCCGCCGCGTCCGTACTACGGCGGGTACGGGCGGATCGCCTCGGATATAGGCGACGTGATGCCACGGGTCGAAAAACCACAGCAGGCTGGCGCAACACGCCCGGCCACGTACTCACGCCGTCGGTGGCGACCCTCACCCCTCTGGCTGAGCGTTCGGAGAAGGCAGGGCGAACCCTCAATGCCTCGGCAGCTCGGGTGAGAGCGGCGTCTTGCACCACGGTGGGGCTGAGCCGGCTCGTTCAACTCCACCCCTAAGGCCTCAGGCTCCTCCCCATGCTAAATAAGCGAGGCGGAGCATGGAAAGAAGGACCCAGCGTGGAGTCGAAATCCTCGCAGCGTCGGAGCTATCTCACTTCTCAGCTGACCTTCAGCCAGCGCCTCGTTGAAGCCCGTAGCCTGGTCTTGGCGGCCTCGACCAGCGCCTCAGCCCAGTCACCGCGCCCAGAAGGCGGCAAAGAACCACCGCGACACGGTCGGCGTGCGACAGCCTGGCGCGTCCACCATGCTCGCCGCCCGTCCCTCGGCGAGCTTGCTTGCCGCTGCACAGGAGCATCTTTGGAGCTGCCCAGGCGCTTGCTGGTTGCTTATTTAAGCGATCAGACTGCGGGAGGCAAAAATCAGCAGACGTCGACTCACGCGGCCCCAATACCTCATCGAAGCGACTAGAAAGGACCTACCGCGAGGCTCTCGATGAAGAATCTCGGCGAGGTCGAGCCCGCGCCTCGCCGCCCGGAGGAGAGCCCACTCCGCCCTAGGCTTCTTGGGCCGCGAACCCCAGGGCTCGCCTCCGCCGCGCGCTCTTTTGGCCCTCTGCGTAAATCACGCCGCGCTTCGCCATGCTACTACATAAGAAACTCCTCGAGCGCTTGAAAAATGAAGAAGAAAGCGAAAGACCATGACGTCTGGCCCGGATGTGAGTTACCACTACCACTGGCGCGTATTTATAAGGCGGTTCCTGCTGACCAAAAACGCCATCGCGCCGGCGCTCATTAAACTCGGCCGAACCGCCCGTCCGGCTCATCATCGCGGCAGGCATTAAAATCCACTCCACATTAAATGTGGCGAAAGCGACACCAGCCTTGAGCGCCGCTCCGCGCTGAAATCGCGACCCGATCTCCGGGCTATCTGGACAACCTCGGAATCACTTTTGCGCCCGGTGGCCGCTCGACAACCGATCCACAAAGATAAGTCTCTTGACTCTCGGTCCCCTTGTTGATTAACGAAGGACCCGGCAATCTGGCGAGCCACTGCACAGTGGCAGCGCATTACTAGGGGCTCGGGGCAATGTCATTCACAGTGATGCAATCGGCGGTCGGGATAGACCACTCGGCTTCCATCACGGGTAAGCAGTCAGGCCCAGCACTCGACCTCGCCCAGTGTGTCTGGTTCAGTGGCGCTTTGCGTGGGGGCTACATGTTGTGAGTAAGGAGCAACTGTCAGACCCAACCTACTGACCTCGCCCGTACGGTTTCGGCGTTGAGCCACAAGTCGGTCGGGGCGTCCCTCTCGCCTAAAAGCGTGAATGAATGCTTTTTTGTTCTCTGCGTCATTCACACTCCTCTGGCCCGGCGAACCCGGCCAACCACTCGGTTTCCCATGCGGGTAATCCGTCCAGAGCCAAGCACTCGACCTCGCCCCGCGTATCGGTTTGGTGGCGCTTTGATGGGAAGCTACCGTCTGTATGACCACAAGTCGGTCGAACCCTCCTCACCGCATGAAAGCGTGAATAGGCGCTTTTGATCCGGGGTTCGATTAGCACTTCGCCGTGCTTCGCCATTGTAAATCGAACAACGCCCTCGCCAAGGATCCCAGCGTTCCAGGGGAGTCACGGTCTCCAAGCGCGAATAACAACGTCTTACTTGCGCAGATTCGGTCATGGCGATGAGCTTGGCGGAGTCTCCTCCAAAGTTTTTTCGCGGCGGCTTCGCTTTGGCGACAACCTTGGCGTTGTTGGCCTCCGCTAAGGCGAGACTCGATTCGATTACCCTCGCGGTAGCTAGCCCAGCCGGCGCTCCTCACGCAAGACATCGGCCATCTCATTCATCGCCATGGCGAACCTCCTCTGCCATGCCGTCGCTTTCGCGTACGGCTTCCCGAGCCTCATCCTGATTCGAGCCCCGTTGGTTGCGATCCTCCTCGCGGCCGAATCCTCACGGCCGATACCTGGCAACCGGAGAACCGGATTTACCCTCCGGCGCTCGCGGTGACGTTGTGACCGGCCGGCACATCAATGCAAGATCGGCCAGAGACTTGAAAAAGCGGAGAAACCTAACCTACTTACCACGGGTCGACTCCTCCGGTGGCGCGTCGGCACCTGCCGGAGACTTTCGAGGCGGCCAGGCTCGCCGAATCTTCTCCATCTCGATCTTCTTTCGCGAGAGCCCTCTGCGAGATTCCTACTCTCCAAGCTCGCGCCGTCATCAGCGTGAATGATGCCTCGTCGGGTGGAGTGCGTTGCTGCACGCTAAGATGGGCGGTGTAAGCGGAGGGGTTCCTAAGTGATCGTCGGCAGCCAGGCAAGGCAGCGGAGCCTCACAGTGCTGCCGGCGGTGAATCGGCGACCACCACCACCACAGGACTCCTCTCACAGTTGCTCCTCGGCGGCAGTGGCGGCAAAGGCTTCGATGCGGGGCCGGCGGCATTCGGCGACCGGCGGCCTTGAGCACTGCTCCTCCATCGTCGGCCCCGATCTGACGAGCGGCGGCGTGATCGCCCGGGCCGTGGCGTCGCGACTCCTGCGTCGATTAAAGCACGACCCACGGGCACAGCTACCGTTACGTCGCGGTGCGAGCACGACCAACGCCGCCGTCTCCGCCATTTGCTCCGGCCCGGATGGCCTATCCCCAACCTCTGCTGCGGGAGTGGCGGCGTCGATCGGCAGCGATTACACCCTCCGTCCGTCGAGCTCTCCCCATAAAATCCCTAAAACCACGGGCGTCGATCGAAGCGGCTCAGCGAAATGGTGCATTATGACAAAGACAAAAACTAACGCATCGGCGATGAACAACAGCGCTCTCTTCGCCGGTCTCACTGGCGAGAAGAGCATCTCTCCCTCCTTAAGGGGCACCTCACTTGAGACGTTCTTGCTTGGGGCACGCGGCGGTGACCTTCACGTCCGAAACAACCGGCGGTCGTCGCTCGATGGCGACCGAAGTCATACTCCCGTATGTGGATCGCCGGGATCTCTACCATCAACGGAAAGCGATCCCACTTTCGCCGAGAGAGGAGGGTCGACTCCGACACCTCCTCCTTGCGCCTTGAGCAGCGCCCGAGGCGTTCCTTCCTCTTCTCCTTCCTCTTTTCCTCCCAGCGCTCTTTTCAGCGGACTCTTGCAGCTCGATCTTTTTGCAGACCTCGCCCTCATCTCCTTCTCCCAGTAGCCATCTTGGAGGGATCTCTGAGTAGGCCTGAAAAGGGTAAAAAGCTCTGTCGGATGCAGGCGGAGGAATTAGAGACAAGAGGCAGAAGCAGAGCCACCCAATTACGGTTGGGGGTTTTCCGTGAAAAGGGCTGGGGCGCCCGCTGCCATCCCATGGCCGCCCTCCACGACCAGGGCGGCCCTCACAGAGCCTCTACCTCCGAGCGAGGGAGGTCTGGCCGCTCCATCCTCATGGGGTCGAGATGCTCCCTCGTACTCAAACATCGGGTGAGAGCCTATCCGCGAGGGTTGCAGCGCCTCGCCATAAGCGTCACGAACGAGCAGCGTCACCGTCGAGCCTCTCACCTCTTGAGCCGTGAGCTGCTCGAGGATCACCTCCATCTTCCTCTTCTCCTTAGCATGTCCGTGGCGGTTCCACTCGGGGCATCGCCTCGGGCCGCCTCCGGTGAAAACCCAGGCGGCACATCCCCCTGCGTTAGGATGTAGAACCATTGGCGTGCCATCCTCGGTTCGGCGAAGGCAACTTCATGTCGATGTACTCCGGCGCGGTTGAGGCTGAAGGCGGATGGTGGCGCGCCCGCCCGGCCCAGCGATCGCGCCGCCGCCGACTTTCCTTCAGCGACGCGTATGGAAGAAGTACCTCGAGAGGGCCCAATGGGGCTCGATCCCGAGGAATGCCTCGCCGCAGCGTGATGAAGACCCGCAATGTGCAGCCTGCCAGTGGGGGTTCAAATGGTGCGCCTCGCCTTGTAAAAATGAAGAAGCCCAGCAGACGAATGAATGGAGAGGAGGCGAACCAGCTTCGAAGAAGGGCCAGCACCACGGCGATCTCGCCCGTCACCAGACTCCGAGCCGCAGCTCCGTCGGCACTCTCCACGAGATCGTTCGCGGGGAAGGAATCGCTTCTTCGCGGACCAAGCACCACGAGCATCGAGGGCGGGACACTCCGGCCACGTCATCTCGAGAAGAAGCGAGACCGGTGGCGAAAAAGGGGGCTCAGGCGAGGAATCCTTCTCCTAGGCTTCTTGGTTTCCCTCACGGTCGCCTTCATCTTTCTTCCTCTCCTGAGGAAGCCTGAGGACAACAGAGACCCGGCCCGATTAGTTCCCCTTTTTTTATAAGGAGCGCATAGCGCCCGCCAGTAGGATAAGCGTCCGTAGAATTATCTGATGTCGTGGCAAAGCAGCATGCGTTTCGCTCCCCGTTAATCGTCGGCAGTTCAACGTACGCCGCCTCGATTCTTGATCACCCGCGTTAATTCATGAAGCGTGACCCGGTAAAAAAAGGCTCCCGGGCAAAGTGGCGTCACGGCTCCTCAAGCCTCGTTCCGAACGAAGAGCGCCGCCTTGCCTGGCAGCAAAAGGCCGCCAGCGGTCTGGAAGCCCACGAAAAGGCTCACCAACTCATGCTCGGGGACTCGACCACGTGTTGTGAGCTCCGGGCGACGCCACCGCAAGTGGGCCTACGTGCGCCCGGCGAAAAATCGAGTGAGGGCGAGGATAAGGTGAGCTCGGTGGAGCCTCTAGTTGGGTCGGCGGACGGCCCAATCACCTTTAATCGTGTTGAGACCATACTTCACTCACCGGCGAACCCGTCGGCCGGTGTGCTGACCAGTGCGCTCAGTCGGCCAGACGACACAGGGTCAAATCTGAGATCGGGTAAAAAGGTTCTCATCGGTTGCGCCCCAGTCGGACGCGCCAGCAGGATAACGTCGCTCGGAAATGGTTCTCTCCCGCCGGGGAAGCCACGGGAGCCCCTTTCGGACAACCCGCTATCAACTTCGCATGAGCACGGCGTTCAAGCCAGCGCGCCAGCAGCTAGCTCACCCTCTACAGGTCCCACACTGCGGACCAGGCGTATTAAGTGGGAAGCAGCGCCACATGCCCTTCTTTCAACAAAAGCATGGGGCCAGGCGCCAGTTATCTATTTCGTATGGCGCCCAAACCTGCCGTACATCGGGATTACTGACGCAAAATGGGCGCCTCTGCACGAGTAGACCGGCAGGCTCTCCGATCTGCTCGGGGCTCCATCCGCCGGATCGCTTCCTTGCACGGAACATCGGCGACCAACCCGTTTGGTCGTACACCCGTCGAGGAACCGCCTCCGCCAAGCATGCATTTGCGGTACTCGAGCGACTTCTACGGAGAATGGAGATCGACCAATTGCCTTCATGGCGAAAAGGTAAACCGGCACCGCTCTCCCGATCCGCTCGAGCTCCATCCGGATCTTCAGCACACGCAGGCGAAGCAAACCAAAAGTGGGGCCAGACGCCGATAATCACGAAGCCGTCGGTCGGTCCTAAAGCGGAGACACGGTCGAATCAAAGCGGCATGCTCGACCGAGATCCGTTAATGCATGAACCCTGGCCAAGCTCTCTAACCGCGAAAGATCGGGAGCTATTGGCGAGTACCGGGGCATAGCCATTATCCCCATGACCAGAGAGCATGTGGGCGTCACCGCGCTAAGCCCGGACAAAGCCTGCCCTTTCGAAGCCCCACGGAGTTCCGACCAACAACCAAAGAAAGGGGCGACCGGCGCCATAGGTCGGGACGCCCTCGGCCGGTACTCGCGGCGGTGGAAGGGACGGCAAACCCGGCCCGCAAAGTGATTCGGTTCCCGACCAAGCTAACCCGCGGTCGGCCGAGGGCACCTCTGAGACCGGCGCCCCGAACCCGCAGCGACGACGACGAGATTGGCCCGACCAGCGAATCGAGCAAACCGGCAACCGGCGAGCGTCACGTCTTCATCAAGCGGATGTCAAATCGCCGAAACCAGCCTCTCGCTAGTCACTGCCCTGGGCGTAGCCGATGACAGATTCTGGACCAAGCCAAGACCGAGGCGTCTGCAGCGCCTTCAGAAAGCGGCTTCGAAGGTGACACACCCGATGTCGGCGCTGACCTGCAGCGAGGCGGTGTGTCGTTTCGAAGGGATGAGCCAAGCCGATCACCTGCGTCTCCACAGAGCTCCATCACGAGGCGTCCCACCACCGTCGGAGAGAACAAGTCGGCGACGGAACAAGGAGCAAAAGCCAGGATTCCTAGGCGTGGGAGCTCCATCCATCTTTTCCTTTTTTTCACACTCTCGTGTAACCTCCTCCTTAACTAGGCCTCCCAGGACTATATAAGGAAGCATGGCCCTTCGGGCCTGAGTGCAGAGTAAGCGGTCGAACATAGTATTCCCAAATCGCACTCCGGCACCGGGCAACCCCTGCGCACAAGGTGCCTGAGCGAGGCTCGGCTCCTTGCTTGTAACACAGCGGATACACGAGAATCAATAACATCAAACCACCCCACGTGGCTGGAGTGGGGAGCGTTACTGCCCGAACCGATATAACTCTTGGACCTCTGTCTTTTGGTCTAACCATTCAAGGAAGCCGGGCGCAGCAGCCCTCTAGAACCTACAAATTTACTTCGGTTCTCGAAAGCAGCAGCGAGATATCTAACACCTTTTAGTAAAGTAAGTCCCAAAATATCGACCTCTTCTTCCAAATGGTCCTAGGACGAACAGTTTTATGGCTTTTTCTATACTGAACATCGATATTTTCCATACGTGAATATACTTACCTTCCACTCATAGGCTGTAGGGCAGAACAAACTTCTCTTTTCCCATCAAATTTGTCATCCATCTTACGGTATCGATGACTTCGAGGTAGAAACCTACGGTAACCCATAAACACAGTTTTCTTGGAATTCGGCAGCCATAGGCTCTCAATCTTCTCTTCACAAATAAGGCATGTTTTGGCTCCTTTCGTACTGTAGCCCGCCAAATTATCAAGGGCCGAGAAATCATTTATAGTGCAAAATATCATAGCCCATAGGGTGAAGTGCTCTCTTTTGTATGCATCCCACACCATGACCCCCTCATTCCACAATTTTACCAAATCTTCAATCAGTGGAGCAAGGCACACATCAATATCATTTTTCGGCTATTTGGGTCCAAGATTAGCAGCGACATCATGATATACTTCCGCTTCATGCACAACCAAGGAGGGAGATTATTGCCTTTGAAATCTACTCGAAGTTGTACAATAGCTCAAGAACTAACTTTGATGCATATCCTCAAAGCTATCAAAAGAAGCGTGGACAATTCAAGACCGCTTGTTTATAAATATGTCATTTCGATCGGCATATTTATAACAAGTACTCTCGAACGGGAGACGTAAGTTCCACAGCTTAAACTATAACATTCATCATGTGACAGTAACAATATAACTCCAGATTAATATGAGAGCACTACAAATTAAGATAATTAAATACATGTGTACTTGTCAAATAAAGGGTGTAAAATCGATAGGATATACACAATACCAATGCAACCTAAACTTTCTTCGTGACATATCGAAATTACATAATTACTGCATTGAAGGGTTTGAAGGAATGATCACATTTTGAAGAAAATCACAAATTACGCAAAGCAGTGAAAATCTCCTCCAGTTAGGCTTCAAATTTACCCTCTTAACACTCACCCTTGAGGATTTCAATTTTTCTCACCCAAATATTGCTTCCAACCAAAGAATAAGAGTTGTTTTCTTGGGCGGCGGTGGAGAAATCTCCTCTAAAAAACAGAGGAGAGTTCAGCATAAGTGGTATAAATAACTTAGCGAGGCACATCACAATCGATTCTTACTTAAGAAGCGATAGTGATGTTCATGCTCATCACTATTAGTTTCTAAATAAGAAGCATTAGTGATGTGATCATGCATATCACAATCGGTTCTTATGTGAGAAGCGATACTGATGTGCATTATCAGCACTATCGCTTCTTAAGTAAGAACCGATTGTGATGTGCAAGTTTACATCATGTCGGTTATTGTGTCAAAAGCGATAGTAATGATCACTCACATCACTATAAGCTTTTCATCAAAGCGGATTGTGATGTGATACGTATATGTCACAATCATCACTACTCGTTTATCACATAAGAGCCGAATTGTGATGTGCCCGATGTTACATCACAATCACTTCTAACCTCCGAGAACCAATAGTGATTATTTTTACTACCCTCTTTAGTTATCATCACAATCGTTTTTCCTAAAATTTAGAGAACCAACCCGGATAGGCGATAGTGATGTACCATTCACATAGTAGTGAACCTTTGGGCTAAAGCCTCGAGCTTGACCCATTCTTTGTTAGGTTTTTCATGGTCAGGCTATTTCTATTGGGCTAAATTCCTACATGCTTTTGGTCTCGGGCCTCGGGTTGTGGCTCGAGGCCTAGATCCGCCCCTACCCTAAACTAAGCAGAAAAATTGCCCCACTTATTATAGGCTCAAAGGTCTACTGAAAGACCATGTAAAGGTCTATCCATATATGTATTAAGTAATTGACTATATTTGGGATTGTGGCACTTAAATTTGAGTTTGATTTGAATTTGAAGCTGCAGTTATTTTTCAGTACGAAATATTTGATACCGCTGTTGATTAATAATCATTGAGCAATGCTACATGACAGTTTGCTTATCTGCGATGGTTGCAGGACAACGGAGCTAGGTTATGGTGAGACGGAGATGACCAGAACTAGATTAGGAGAGCCGAGGTGTGAGCGATCGGTGGCGCCGAAGATGACCAAAGTGGGAGTCGCTGCGAAGCGGGATGACAAGTGGATGGTTTGGATGCTAACTTGGCCCCTACTTAAGCGAAAGAGAGCCATTGGATGATGGATTCACCAATGGAATAGCGGTCAAGTTAGCCTGCTTTGAGAAATGTGTAAATTTGATATGTTGTTGGGTTGCGGTGAGGAAGTGAATATCAATCCTTGATGAGGTTTCTTGAGGACCAAAAAGGTCATATAAGGGTGAAAATTACCCAGGTTTGCTATATAATAGAGGGGTGAGGGGTGCCTCTCCCCAAGGTTTTAATTAAGGACATTGTTTTCTATGTGTGCTCCTTGAGCTTTACCCATCGAGTGTGGCTTTGTAAACTTTTATCTCTGCAATGCAAATTTTAATTTTTCTACTATTATGAAATTTATATTCATCATTTACTTTCCGTACTTTAAATTCTTGCTAGTTGGATTTGCCTTCTATCCTTCGAATTTCTTTTGGATCTTTTGCTAAGGATAAATGATTGATAGATAAATTTTTCCTTGATCATATCCCAATTATCTAAGCAAACTTTACTTCAATGTTTGCATGAAACCAATCATTGTGCTTGAGAAGAAAGATTTTTGTGTGTCATTTTTTTAGGCACCATCTCTTGTGTTTTTTATTGCTGTGACAAGTGGATGATTATCCAAGATCATTTTGATCATCAAAACCCCACGAGCAATCTTATAGAAAAGTTTTTAGTTTTTGCCTAATCTTGATGCACTCTTTCCTTGATTGAAAAAGGCTTGACATCAATCCTTACGATTGAATGTTGAAATAGGAATTGACATCTATAAGAAGGTGCATATCAAGTTTCATGGGTTTTGCTTCCGTTTGACTTGCTTGATTTTTGGTTGGCATCTCTTGTCCAGCAGATGGGGAAAAAATTATTTAAGATGATTCACCCTCTCTAATTGCCAATTTTGTCTTTCATCTGCAATTTTTGATGTTGTCATGATATGGAAATCTATAGCTCAGTGAAACAGAGGAGCTGTAAATCTAGTTCCTTGAAGTTTGTTCTTAAATCTGTCAATATTTTTGTAGTTTTATGAAATTTACTCCAATAATAAAATTGTGCGTCTCATTAACTTTTTTTTGTGTGTGTAATTTTAGCTTGTGTTAATAGAAATAATGAACTAAAAACTGAACTGCACATTTGTTGTGCTAATCCGACAAGATCCCTGGGAATATTAATCCTCAACTGTACTGATAAACCAGCACAATTGCTCCCCCAAATAATTGGTTCAGCCGTTCATAGTAGAAAATCACCGATTGTCATAAACATCTTCCCCATAGAAATCCCAGACAATTGATCATCTTCTTGCCATGGCATGAATGGTTGCACCCATTATAGCGCTAGAGATTGCCGGACTCCCAGCCGTTCCATGTGTCAGCCCCCCATTTGCAGAAAAGCCCCTCCGTTTCTTCAAAATTACGGATAGGTCCTTCGCGATTCTTTGTGAGACGACTATATATTTTTTTCTTCGCGTTTAGGTCCCTGGCGCGGTATTTTACGGAAAATCCTCCCGTTAAATTCAAATCGTAAACAAGCCCTTTCTAATTTTTCAGGATAGCGAACAGGTCTAAAAAAAATAACAAACGGGCCCTTCCTCCTTACGTTCAGGTCCTTTCTTCGTTTTTCTCGGAAAAGATGTTTTCGTCACCAAAAAAACACGGAAAAAAATATTTTCGTCACAAAAAAATACTGATTAATCGAAAGTTTATAGCAACTTATGGATTTGCCAACGGGTCATAAGCGGATTTTTTTAAAAAACGTGGGTTAGTCCAAAGATTTATAGCGACCCATAGATTCATGGCCGGGTCCTAACGACCCATTTTTTAACAAACACAAAAAACCAACGAAAAAAGCAGATTAAATCGAAGGTTTATAGCGGTTCATGGATTTGCCTAGATCAAAGCGACCTTTTAAAAAAATACATAAAAGCAGCGGTAGCATTTTTCTTTTAAAAAAACAAAAAAGCACTGATTTAGTAATTTTCTAAATAAAACACACATCGACAAAAACAACACGCTTCATCGAAGATTTATAAAACTTATGTATGTTGCCAGCGGGTAGTAGCGAGTGGGTTTTTAAAAAATAGATTCATCCAAAGATTTATAGCGACCAAATAGATTGATGGCGGATCATAACGACCCATTTTTTAACAAACACAAAAACACAAAAAAGAAAAACACAATTCAGTAATTTTCTAAATAAACACGCTCGACAAAAAAAAACACGGATTAAATCGAAGGTTTATAACAACTTATGGATTTGCTGCCCGGTCATAACGCGAGTTTTTTTTAAAAAAGCGTGGATTCGTCCAAGATTTATAGCGACCCATAGATTATAGGGTGGGTCCTAACGACCCATTTTTTAACAAACACAAAAAACAGCGATCAAATATTCGAAATCGTAAAAAAACAACCACGGTTTCTAAAAAACACAGTTAATTCGAAGGTTTATAGTAACGCGTAGATTAAATCTTGATTCATCGAAGGTTTGTAATATCCCATGGATTCTGGCGGGTCCTCTGAGACCCATTTTATTTAAAAAAATCTTGGTCGAAAATTTGATAAATTTTATCGCAAGCGAGGTTATGTAGCGGTTTCTCTAAAGCGTGGATTCGTTGAAGGTTTATAGCTAACGACATTGTTTTTTAAACAAATGTGAAAACCGAAAATCGACCCCATGG